>JAFMSR010000018.1:35035620-35061561 GCA_022818135.1 Saxidomus purpurata
AAAATTTGAAGATACAATGACTGAACAAACGTCTCTTTATTGTTATATTCTTTATAAACGACTGCATATCACATACAAACGTCCAATTTTCCTATACCAATGCATTGATAGTCTGTACAACGTATTTATATATATTATTTATTTATTCTCGATTGCGAAACAAGTTCTTACAACTTAGATTAATCGCCCTCGAGACTCATTCCGGATGGAATCACCCTCGAAGAGAGAGAGAGGCAAAGCGGAATTATTTGTGTCTTGCCTAAGGACACTACCGACATGGCGATGGTAGAGATCGAACCCGGGGCCCTTCAATCCTAAAGGCGAACGCGCTACCATTGCGCCACGGCGGCTCCAACGTATTTATATTCCAAACAAATGCCATTTTGTCCTATAAGAACGTTTTAAGATTCTGAACTAAGGCCTAGTCTATACAAATGTCTTCATATCTGGTATAAACGGTTTTTCATTTATACAAACGTCAATATGTATTTACTTTATAAACCCTTTAATTCATTTGAAAATATGTTCATGTTATTATTCTTAGTTCTATTATACAATCAATAATCAATTAGTATTGCACCGGTTCCATACGTAATAGGTACTATAAACATGATATAATCTTCTCTTTTCATTGACAGAAGGCAGCTTGGCAGGTGAACACGATACGACTTCATATTCCCATGAATTATTACCGAACTGCATCAATAAATGCATAAACAAAACATACAATATAACGGATCTGTGTAAAATAAATGAAGTTTGAATGCAATATAAAGACTTTTGTAGAATATATAACGATATTTACATGAATAAAGGCGTGTGGATTGCAAATCCGTTTCAAATCCCGGCCTGGGCACTGCAAAGTTAAGAAACGCTTTTCAGTGTTTCCAACCCGCCAAGAGATAAGCTGGTTAGGAACACACCTGTATCGGTGCTACCTTGTTCATGCAACTGTCTCTTTAACCTGCGCCTGTCAGGACTCTTGGCAAGTTCATACAGGGAGAAATCCAAGGGTCGGAGGGGACTAAAATCTTTTTAAATGAAGCATAAAGAAGTTTTGTGTTGGATACGAAATCGTTTGTATCGGATGTAAATGAAAAGGTTTTGGTGTAGAATAAAACGACTATTTATACACTACTTAGATATAAGGGCGTGTATATAAGACATTAAGACACTTGTATTGGATATCACAACATTTGGTTAGAATAAAAAGACGTTTGTACAGAATACAAATGTGTCTGTATTTATAGGACTTTAATACATTATGAAGACATTTGTATTGAAAATGGAGACGTGAGTATAGGATAAACCGGTATCGATATAGAATGTAAAGATGTTCATATAGGATATGAAGAAGATTGTATGGAATACAAAGACGATTTTACAGAATGTGATCATGATCGTAACACAAGCAATCAACGTTAAAAGCACCACTAGGCAGTCATGGCGATTTATAATTAACTGTATTTGTTAAGAGTTGTCTTAAACCTTAATGAAGTTCTTTTTTTTTCATGAAGGAACTACCTTGATCCTTTTTAGTATCCCTGGAAAGACATAGTCGCAAAGAGTGAAAGTATTTTGAGATGTGCTTCTAGGACAGAACCTCCTATTACATGGTGCATGTTCTAAGCGGCCGTGGACCGTTATACCAACACATGGAAAATGGGTGAATCTGTTATTTTGAGAAATCATTTTTTCATAATACATTCAAATGATTCGTTTATCTAACCGACGCAATATCTTGTTGCCCTTGGTATTATAACTTTCACGGCTGTCACAATGTAAACACCTAGAAATCTGCATTTTCAAAAACATTTATGACATTGCATTATGTAATTTATCATAAAATTAATTCTAGCAATCATTAAATCGTAGCTCAATATCACATACTTTCCTTTCATCATACTACAAGAGCTTTATGGTGTTCATATTTTTGTCGACATTACAAAATAACGCTTTTATATTCCTTGCCAAGTATTGCGGAAAGATTCGGAACTGTCTTTTGATGATTGATAATTGTTTTATAATTTTAACATAATGATTGCTAAAAACATGATCTGGAATGGTTGCCAATTACGTCATACATAGCAATTATAGTTTCCTCAGTGCACAAACTGAAATATTTGTAAGAATTCACCAATAACATTAAAGACTCAGGAGCACAGTTACAAGTGGCTCCTTTTTTACCAAGAAAGATGTCTTACCGACGGAAATGACCTTTATTTATACCAAAAATAAATCATAACTTTGCTTTTTATATCGATAAGTACATGTTAGAAATATAGTACAGTAGTTTTTTCAATGATATTGCAAAAAACTAAGAAAGGCTTTCTGGAAACTTTTTTTCGTAAATAAGTGATCTGAATACGAAAGAAAGACATAATTATGGCAACATTGTTTACAGTGAATAGAATATGGTGCTATCATTACCCTATTATGAAATTATTTTTATATGACCATAAATAAATATATAAGAATAAGTAATCCTGGGAGACATTTTGTAGTGACATGACATTTATAGTTTTCTACTTTTAAAGTAGTGCAAAACAACCCGTTGTTGAGTATTATTTTTGTTTTTAACCCCTACCTCACCTGGTCAAAATTTTCCCCATATTCTGTTAACCTTTGACCATCAGTTTTGCACCACACGATGCATCAATGAACACTCTTTAAACGTATGCATAACAATGATTCCCCAAATTTGTTTTCATCCAGCAATGTTCAATCAAACTTAGCGGAAGTTTCTTATTTTGTTATGTATATATACCTGTTCAGAGCAGAAAACACACTGTCTGGCCAAGGGAGATCAGTTGTCGTGGATTCTTGAAGAAAATGGAAACCTTCATTAGCTGGCTTACCGCAGTCGGAATTGTTCACACATAGTTGGATACTCTTTTGAAGTTTGTTCATACCACCCCCTAAACAAGCAGAACATCGAGTTTTAATTTAAAATGCAATCACTGTATAACTAAAGCAGTATTTATACATATGTAGATATACACTGCAATAGTAGAACTTTTGACCAAAGCATTTACACGACATTATATTAACGATGTACACAAAGCAGCTATCAGCAACAAACGGAAACATTGTTCACAAAATATACACTGTACTGTAGTATCAAATGTTAGCTATGAAAAAAAAACATGCGTTTTGGTTATCACATCAGGACCCGGTTGTTCGTTTGGTTATCATTTCAGGACCCGGTTGTTCGTTTGGTTATCACATCAGGACCCGGTTGTTCGTTTGGTTATCACATCAGGACCCGGTTGTTGGTTATCACATCAGGACCCGGTTGTTCGTTTGGTTATCACATCAGGACCCGGTTGTTCGAAACTTAAATGGACGATTAAGCTAACAGTCGATTAACGACACCAAACACGATGACCCGAATATAGGACAGCCTTAAGACCTCTTTTACATGTAACACTATGTATACTTTATTCAGTATCAAAACCGGAGACAGACAAGTCACACTAAGATCTAAACAGTTTTATTATGCTCCTGACTTCGGTAAATTGTCACTGTGCGGAACAGTTCTTCATTCATATTTAGTATTCACAATGACAATACTCGTCTGTCTACAGTAGCATATGCGTATTACGAAACCATCAGTTTCGAACAACAAAATGAGATTTAGTCCCCTGTCGGGTAACCTGTTTAATTATTTCAAAAATATGAGATACAATTTATTTCAACATGCTTCGACTTCCTGAATAAATTCCAAATGTTAAAGCTGCTCGCTCTCAGATTTTGGTAAAAAAATAAAGTTCTTTAAACATGCCCATTTTTTTCACCACCTTTTTGTACCAACTAAATTTTTAAAGTCCGTTTATCGTTCGTGTATTTAGCTAATGAGGGCCATTTAATCCATGATAGCTCTCTCAGTTGGCAAGTGTAGCCCTACTCCTGGATTTTATTTTTGTACCGGGTATGTTACGACAGTTATGGCCCTTAAAATTGTCCAAATGCATACTTGAAATACATCCAAATACATCTTATAAGATATCGATCAATATATGTTCAGAAAAGGCAGCCGTGAAACCACTGCTAAATTGAGAAGAGTCATTTGACATTTTTAAGATTGTCCACCATCTACACGTCAATTTTGGGACTTAATCATTTTTATTTAACATTATACTCTTCCCGCTAGTTTAAACAAATACAAGTTCTTAATGATGTGTTACAACTTCGTTTATAATTTCTTGCATTACATTACATCTTATTACTCACTGTAGTATTTATTTCACTATATAACCACATCATCCTATAACTCTGAGTAGTACATGTTGTACTTGTATTAACCAAGATGAATTGAAAAGTGATCTATGAAACATTATTTAGAAGCTGTTTATAAATGTTAAATACTTGAATACTATAAATATATTTTACAAAACTTTCATGAAACTCATTATATTAACTGTTTATATTCGTCTATACTACATTTGTATAACAGTCAATAACTTCAAACACTAACACATTGTTCATTAACTTTTACTTTCAGAAAACAAATTGTGTTTCTTCTAGTGAATGGATGGAATGAATCCTCTCTGACATGGATGCTGCTTAGGTGGTTCCGGTACTATATTTGTTCAATAGCTAGTAGTTATCGCCATGTTTGAATTGTACACCATCTCTTAATCACAGTAGTATTTTTGAACGTCTAGCTTATCTTTGCTGTATCTTACCCTAGCAGTAAAACTACTGTTTATTTATTTTTAGTTCAGTGTGACACGGGGTATATAAAAATTTAGTTTCCTGCATGACATATTCAGAGTTACAATCCGACTAATCCTGAACTATTTCCAGGAAGATGTTCTCAGCTTTGATGAGATGATAATTATCTGGTTTAACTTGTTGGAACCGAGGCAAAGCAAGAGATGATTGTTTGCACTGGCGAAGGCATTGGGATGGTTTTAAAGGCTGAATGGCATCTTCATCGTCGTTGTCTAGCTTTTCCAATTCTTGGTACTGATCATCCGCAAGGTTTATGTAGAACTGGGAGAATCAACAGGGTCGAAGGCCGTAAGATTTTATCAACCGAAGTTGTTTCTGAAACTGGTGGTACTGACTGGGCTTTGCGTGTTCGCAGGAAAGCTAAAGTTAAATGTAGATGTGAGTTTTAAAGACAAGACAGGCAAACGCAAAAAGGAAAAGAGTTAAAATAAGTGTTGAAAACACTTGTTCTCTAATCCTCTCATGACCATTGTTAATCATTGTCTGTTGTATTAAATGTGTGTCTTTTAAATGAAATATAGTTTAAACTAAACGCAATATGGTGGCATTAAAAGACTTTAACGTAAAGAAAAGATCATCAGGAAAGTATGTTCCGTGGTAATGGCTCCCTTAGCTTGACTAATTCTCTATGTTTCTTAGGGTGCAAACTGATACGTGTTGCACCGGTATTTATAAAAGATTGTAACCTTATACCTATTATTTTCGCAAAAATGTATATTCCGTTATACTTTAGGGGTCCTGTGAACTTTAACCTGTTAATTACAATTCACAAAATAAAAATCGAAGAGGGGAAATATGTATCTCATAGGTGAGAAATTGGATCACTCACTGTCCATTATGTGTATGATAATTTTGTATGGCGGACGAGCTTCTCCGGGTGTGAAACGCTTTTGAAATTTCAATATAAACATGTAGTGTAGCGGTGCCGTGTAATCGACATTTCGATCGATTTCTGCAAATTCCTACCTAGATTTTTGCTTAAATTTTGATTATATATAGCCTTTAGTTTTATATTTATGAATAATTACGTCAAATTAAAAAAAAATCAACGGTAACTGAGAGCGAGCAGCTTTTAAACGTAGTTCGGCAAAAACAGTGAAAATAAACTTGCCCCGTTGGGTGGCAAAACCTGCTCCTTTGTGGGGCAGTGACCTGATATCTTTGAGCAGAAATTACCCTTATGAAAATAGAGCAACACTATAGGGAATAGTGGCGCAAGTACAGCCCCATTATGTCTAACCTAAATATATTTTATTTAGAGGTCGACCTAAAGCAGCCGTTGATAAATTGTGATTTTTCTAAAACGGGGCCGCACTAGCCCCGGTCTCCCCTACAGTGAGATACCAATATTATTTCACCGATATATTTCGATATTTCAATGAAAAGCATAAAATAAAGGCTTCTATTTGACAAAGTTAAACTAAAAGTAAATACTACTATCTGGCTATTTTATTATGTGACGTAGCTATCACGGGAAGCCACTCATGAAAGTACTGCTTGATAAATTACGTGAATTAATCTTCCTTACATGTGAGCGGTGCACACAGAGTTGATTATTTTCACGTTACTGAGTAACGTTGGATGTTGGGAGCAGCGGTAAACCTGATCAAAATAATGGCAGAACAGCAACTTACAACTTACCAAAATAAGAAAGAACATAGATCTAGAGACAGTCGTTAGGTAGACAAACCGTTGCGTTCACGGAACTTTGCATAGACCAATGTGATTGCAACAAGTTTCGTTTTAGTAACGTTTCTTACTACGATGACATAAATTATCTCCCATATGGTTTGTTTATTTGGTATATAGTAACAAATTTATTTTCTTGAAGGATTCGGTTCATTTTAATCATTTAACGGCTGAGCATAAGCAGACCTTCAAAATGCCATATTGGCGTTCTATACGAGAACACTCGCGTTTAGCGTGGGGTACAATTATGGGATATGTCAAGCGTTTGCGTTAATGCGGATCGGTGACCAGTCAGAAAAGCAGGAGTAATCTGGGAGGGTAATGCATATAATATATTCTGTAAAGTGACTCTTCTACGTCTAAATTGCGGGAACAATTGTCATTAACGTCATTTGACATTCTAACGTCATTTCCGTAATTTTGACCGTTGAGGATAATCATAATAATGAATGATAATGAACATCTCTTTATTTAACGAAGATTACTCGTTAAGGAAATACAACAAGAGCATAAAAATCTTGAAGATAAGACCTTTTTTACAATGAGACCTTCCAAACAATTGTTATAGATCTACTAATGAAATGAAATAATAAACGCGATGGAGTCTATTTTCGGAGCGGGTGAGTTATGTAAACTTTTTCAAAATTAATACTTTTTCTTGGGGTTTCTTGATTTCAATCCCAATTGTTTAAAAACAACACAACAATTCGCTTGTTTGTTTGTTTGTTTTTTTGTTTTTTATGCCCCCGAAGGGTGGCATATTAAAATCGCACCGTCTGTCCGTCTGACCGTCTGTCCGTCCGTCCGTCTGTCCGTCTGTCCGTCCGTCCGTGCGTCCCCTCTTACAAATTCGTGTCCGGACTGTAACTTTGTCTTGCATTGAAGGATTTTAAAATAACTTGGCACACATGTCTAGCACATCAAGACGACGTGTCGCGTGCAAGACCCACATCCCTACCTCAAAGGTGAAGGTCACACTTGGAGTATGAAGGTTATGGAATCCTCTATATATGCACACATTCGTGTCCGGACTGTAACTTTGTCATGCATTGAAGGATTTTAAAATAACTTGGCACAAATGTCTAGCACATCAAGACGACGTGTCGCGTGCAAGACCCACGTCCCTAGCTCAAAGGTCAAGGTCATACTTAGAATTTGAAGGTAATGGATTCCTCCATATAAGCATATATGCACACATTCGTGTCCGGACTGTAACTTTGTCATGCCTTGAAGGATTTTAAAATAATTTGGCACAAATGTCTAGCACATCAAGACGACGTGTCGCGTGCATGATCCACATCCCTACCACAAAGGTCAAGGTCACACTTAGAGTTTATAGGTAATGGAATCCTGTATATATGCATACATTTGTGTCCGGACTATAACTTTATTATGCTTTGAAGGATTTTAAAATAACTGTGCACAAATGTCTAGCACATCAAGCAGTTGTGTCGCGTGCAAGACCCACGTCCCTAGCTCAAAGATCAAGGTCATACTTAGAGTTTGAAGGTAATGGATTCCTCTATATAAGCATATATGCACACATTCGTGTCCGGACTGTAACTTTGTCATGCCTTGAAGGATTTTAAAATAATTTGGCACAAATGTCTAGCACATCAAGACGACGTGTCGCGTGCATGATCCACATCCCTACCACAAAGGTCAAGGTCACACTTAGAGTTTATAGGTAATGGAATCCTGTATATATGCATACATTTGTGTCCGGACTATAACTTTATTATGCTTTGAAGGATTTTAAAATAACTGTGCACAAATGTCTAGCACATCAAGCAGTTGTGTCGCGTGCAAGACCCAAGTCCCTACCTCAAAGGTCAAGGTCACACTTAGTGTTTAAAGTAATGGAATACTGTATGCATGATTACTCTGTCATGCATGGAAGGATTTTAAAATTACATAGCACATTTATTGAGCACATGGAGAGGACACAGACTGTGAGGCACCTCTTTCGGGGGCATTCGTCACTTGTGAGGGACAGCTCTTGTTTTAATATATAGAGAATAATTGTTGGTTTCGGTGTAATATTATTAGTTTCTTACATGAGCACGCGGTTCAGATGGAAATATCCGTCACTGAGGTAACTGTTTTGGCGGGAACGAGGCTCATGGTAGAAACTTTTTCTTGCATACCGTCTTGCACTTTAAAATAGTTATTTAAATACAAACTTATCGAAATTTTTCATTTTGATATAAAAACAAACGTTATTCAGATGCTGTGTATGGGAAAGAGACGTCACATTGTTTATAACGTTACGTCACAAGTAATTCACGCGAGTCGTCTTACATGGGGGTGTGTGGGGGGGTGTAAGATTAACGTGTTCTTGCATACCAGATGGGGATATCTGCAGTTTTCACCAGTGCTGGAAAATCTCATCTTACACCCCCCCGTGCAAGACGACTTAGTACTAAGTACATACTTGTGACGTAACGTTATAAACAATGTGACGTCACGTTATAAACAATGTGACGTGACGTTATAAACAATGTGACGTCACTTTCCTATACATAACATCTATACATAACATCTGAAGAATGTTTGTTTTTATGTCAAAATGCATTATTTCGGTAAGTTTGTTTTTAAATATCTATTTCAAAGTGCAAGACGGTATGCAAGAAAAAGTTTCTTCCATGAGATACTTGGTTCAGATGGAAATATCCGTCACTTTGGGTAACTGTTTTCGCGGGAACTCGGCAGATTCTGTTTATAGGATTCTGATCTACATGTATTACAATATTGCGGCAATAAACAGGATCATTTTTGTTAGAAAAATTTAGTGAGAAATAGATCAAATGAAAGAACTGTCCTATATTTCCTGACCGTTAGCTATAGTTTCACTTGTTTGCAAAATTATAAAGAATCTCTCTCGTAATTCAAATCTGCTGCACTTAATGCATAAACAAATAATGTTTCATAAAGAAAGCCCGCGAATTTCCAAGTTCATTCATTCATATAAACAGGACACTGAAAACCGTTTAGCACAGCGGTGTTTATTATAAAATTGAAAAGCGGCTTTGACACAATTTTTTTTTTCGCGGACTGAGCTGAGATGGACAATATAAATAAAACTACTTATTAAACTGTTTATAGTAAGAATCAAGCAGTTTGTGCTTTTAGTTATAGAAGAGAAAGAGCTGATACAGATGATGAAGTTTATGTGAATTTACGATGATCACACATGTCTTCCTATCGGTATGAGGTATTTCCAAAGATAAAAATAGAATGTATTGTGCTCTAAAAATAGACATGCAGACGACGGATATAAACAGTATCCAAAAAATATTATGTTCTCTCTAAATGATGTACTAAATGCTCATATACCTGTCTCATCAGAGTCCAGTCCACCTTCAATTCCCGAAAAAGATGCAGAATCTGCAAACATTTCACCTATTCTTTCAGACTGCTGACTTGCACCAGTGAAAGGGCCCCCTTAGTAGTATAAAAGTGGGGGGGGGGGGAAATCTTCGGGTCCCGAAGATTTGCCCCTTCCCGAAGATTTACCCTTTTGGGGCACTGCGCATGCGTTAAAGGGGAGATAAACGTGATAAGACGTCTGTTACGATGCTTGGGAGTGATCTTAACATGACTGGCACCAAGATTCCTGAAAGTCTGCGAGTATGTAGAAAACAGTCGCAGACCAGCGCATTGAACTCGGGAGGGTCCATATATTC
The DNA here is from genome assembly GCA_022818135.1 of Saxidomus purpurata. Taxonomy (NCBI): domain Eukaryota; kingdom Metazoa; phylum Mollusca; class Bivalvia; order Venerida; family Veneridae; genus Saxidomus; species Saxidomus purpurata. The sequence goes on from JAFMSR010000018.1 coordinate 35,045,733, forward strand.
CAAAATTACTCTTAACTCGATTGGCACCAAGATTCCTGAAAGTCTGCGAGTGTGTCAGAAACAGTTTCCTGCCTTGAAATGATAAATTTGATTTTTTTTACATTAAAATGTAAATTTTATGCGTTCGGAGACCATATCATCGCTTTCGCGTCCGCCATTCAATTAGCACTTAATGTCCGGTGTGTAAATCTTACAGGCATGAGTCGGTTTTCTATAGGATGTGTAGCAGAGCAAAGGTCACATAATATATCTCTACAGGGGTATAGTAGGAATTCACTATTATATATATCAACACTATAAGCCACACGAAGTGACAAGATGAGTCATTCAGGAGGTATGATGAGGTATTGAGGAGGTAATGAGGAGGCATGAGGAGGTAATGAGGAGGTACGAGGAGGCATGAGGAGGTAAAGAGGAGGTATGATGAGATATTTAGGAGATATGAGGAGGTACGAGAAGGTTATGAGGAGGGTCACTTCTTGTGGCTTATAGTGTTGAAATATATGATAGTGATTTGGTACAGACGGCGTGGTCAGTTGCTAATAAAGCGAGACCGTTATCTCACTATGGAGAGTAACGACAAGAACATCTTATTTCATTGTAGGAAATGTGGTTACGTTTTTTTTTTGCTTTGGAGAAACCTATTACACCACTTCAGAGTATGGCATACATGCGAGTATTATTCAAATATCTGTGTATGCTGCGACTGCGTGTTTGAAAACCGTAAGGCATTTCTCAAGCATGTGAAAATGAAAGCCTCGGAGGTAGTGAGGAGAAACAGACCAATGCAAACGGATTCTAACCTTTTAGGGATATCTAAGGGAGGTAAAAGTCGTTTGGTTCGGTCTCCTGAATGTTTGCGGCTATATGTGTCAAAATGTTTTATTCGATTTCTATCTATATGGCACTGGTTTCTGCAAATGAGACATGTATGTTGATATTTTGGATTATTTCATTTCAAATTTGGGGTATGCCGTCGAAATCATACAAGTAATACTGGACTTTAATGAGCACCCCAATGACCAATAAATGGAACCTACCCATTGTAAAATTCCAAATGAAACACTTATAAAAAGATAGGACGGTTTATTCAAGCGTATAATGCAATGAAAATAAAACATACTTTTGCGTATATTTCTCAACATACATGTAGATTAATCAAATATTTTTTAAAAAGTTGATAACTAATATATGTCGAAAGGACATCAACTGCATACTTATAAAAACCACAAACAGGTATTAAATAACAAGCGAGATTGTCATGGTGACACGATTAAATTACATGTTTTTGAAAGAATACCAAGCACACACTGCGACCCGTAAACCGCAAGCCTTTTCTTTGAATAGCGTTAATTTTAGTGGAGTGAGCGCTGTAGCAAAACATTATTTTAATCTTGCGTATATTTTAAATGAATAGTTTTAGATAAAAGTTTATTACTTGATTTAAACTCTTGCTTGTTGCTAGACGTTTTTATATACCCTTAGTTAAATGGTGAACACCACCTATTGGAAAAATGACCGAGAAAGAGAAGTCACAAAGCAACATCTGTGTTTATTAGCTACATTTATTTTTTACTTCTAAATTATCTACATTTCTTTAATATAAAAGCGTGAGTTTTAATAAAACAGACACAAGTTTTGCTCTTTCCAGATGGAACAAATGAATGAAGTCAGTCAATTCGTTGATAGAAATGTCACAGATCATAAAGGTTTTTTTTATACAAAAAGACACGCAGCTCACTTTAGCTTCGACAATATCGTTTTACTATTAGCCGAACAAGTTTGACAGTCCTGTTATACATGTATCACTCTCACTCAGTATCTTCCATTTGTACCGTATCTTCTTCCTCTTCCAACTGTGGAGTGACGTAATTGTCCAGCACTTTATCAAACAGAAATCTCCGTTTAAGAATGGCGTACTTTAAGGATTCCTCCCCTTCGTAGTGTTCTGTTGCAATTAGTTGATTGACTGTCTTCTTTATCGCTTTATAGATGGGATCCTTCTTCATAGCATCGAACCACACCAGTTTTCTACCGAAAATGTTCATCATGGCTTTCCTGTAAGTGCTTTTCATGTCCTCAAAGACATTTTCTCTGGCTTCACTTTCACTGATCTCGGTATCTTCTTCCATAAGCTCCTTCACTTCGGTTTCATACTGCGACTGGCACTTATCAAACGCTTCCTCTACAATGTATTCCCAAGGGTCAATATCCAAACTCTTCTCAGATGTTACAGACATATCGTCGTCGCTGTTATCAGAATTGTTTTCATTAACAGGTCCAAAAATGTCCTCTTGTACAGAAATGTCTGACATCACGTCTTCCTCTGAATCGTCGTCCGGATGTGCAGACCTTTTATGCCGCAACATATTATCCCGTCTTCTAAAGACTTTGAAACATATATCACATTCAAACATCGCGCTTGAAGGCTAAACTGCAAATGAGGAGGAGTCATGTAAGTGTTCAGTTTAATACCTGTCCAATAGTGATGTTTTCATCTTCTTTTGAGGTCTGCTTCGGCTTTCTGCTCGCAGATGGTGCCGTCTGCCTAAGTTTCTTGGTACTCTTGTTACTAATACCATCTAACTTCCCTATGGAACCTTTACGCTTCCGTGTTTTACTGACTTCTTTCATTCGTTGCAATTCCAGATCGATTAATGTCACTTTAGGTTTGGACTGACGATCAAGCATACTCTTAGCTATAGCTGTCGTCTGCTCCGCTGGGAGGACCATCCGTATATACATTTCAGAATGAGGCACATGGCTTTTACGAGATGCGCTCCTATTAAACTTCCTCTTTACTCTCTTTTCTTTTGTATCGAATATATCCATTTTTCTCAAGTGTGCGTCTTCACTTCTTGACATCCAAGCAATCACTGAAGTAAAAAATCACTTGTATGCCACACTCTTAAATGGAGTCCTTCTTAAGTTTATGATTCAAATATGGTTAACTCCTCGGAGGTAAAGGAGTGCCCCCTGCGGTAGGTGGTGGTGTCAGACACGTTTGGGGGCACTCCTTTACCTCCGAGGAGTTAACCATATTTGAATCATAAACTTAAGAAGGACTCCATTTAAGAGTGTGGCATACAAGTGAGTATTATTCTTACATATGCGTGTGCTGCGAAAAAGCGTTTCAGGACCAAAGAACATTTTTGAGGCATCTGAAACATATGCTGGGAAGAAAACTGTAAGATTAACGGAAATTGCTTTTTGAAGGTAAAGTCTTGAACGATAAATACACTGACCGATATTTTGTCGAGCTCACTAGACGTTTCAGCTTTTCGTTGGATGCTACGTAATACGGATAAGACCATAGTGTTATCTCAAAATAAGTTCAAGATGTAACGTTATAATCGAGACATGTCGAATTTCTCAAACTCAAACTATAGCATGGATTTGGCGCCACTTCAGTAACCATCCAACACAGCATGCTGGGCGTGTGACAAGATTGAAGTACCGCTCGAATACTGCGGGAAGTGCAAAGTCGCGAGATACTGTAGCAAACATTGTCAACTTTAGGACTGGTCCCGTTTTCATCAGTCGATATGTATATCACCTCTCTCAAAGTGAAAATAGTGGCGATGGAAAGAAGAGAAAAATAAGACAAAAGATAGAAAATGAGGTAAGAGGAGGAAAGGTGAGGGGGAGAGGAGGAAGGAGGAGGGAAAAGGGAGGTAGGAGGAGGAGAGAGGAGGGTAAGATAAGTGAACAATAAGGTCGAACTGATAGGTAAGCTGGTAGTAAGTAGGATATATACCTATTTACGTGTGAATATCGATATTACTGCAACGGTGGTTTTTAAACGTCTTAAAGCTTGAGTCTTAAACGATAAATAAACAGAATGACATTTTTTACTTCAGTGATTGCTTGGATGTCAAGAAGTGAAGACGCACACTTGAGAAAAATGGATATATTCGATACAAAAGAAAAGAGAGTAAAAAGGAAGTTTAATAGGAGCGCATCTCGTAAAAGCCATGTGCCTCATTCTGAAATGTATATACGGATGGTCCTCCCAGTGGAGCAGACGACAGCTATAGCTAAGAGTATGCTTGATCGTCAGTCCAAACCTAAAGTGACATTAATCGATCTGGAATTGCAACGAATGAAAGAAGTCAGTAAAACACGGAAGCGTAAAGGTTCCATAGGGAAGTTAGATGGTATTAGTAACAAGAGTACCAAGAAACTTAGGCAGACGGCACCATCTGCGAGCAGAAAGCCGAAGCAGACCTCAAAAGAAGATGAAAACATCACTATTGGACAGGTATTAAACTGAACACTTACATGACTCCTCCTCATTTGCAGTTTAGCCTTCAAGCGCGATGTTTGAATGTGATATATGTTTCAAAGTCTTTAGAAGACGGGATAATATGTTGCGGCATAAAAGGTCTGCACATCCGGACGACGATTCAGAGGAAGACGTGATGTCAGACATTTCTGTACAAGAGGACATTTTTGGACCTGTTAATGAAAACAATTCTGATAACAGCGACGACGATATGTCTGTAACATCTGAGAAGAGTTTGGATATTGACCCTTGGGAATACATTGTAGAGGAAGCGTTTGATAAGTGCCAGTCGCAGTATGAAACCGAAGTGAAGGAGCTTATGGAAGAAGATACCGAGATCAGTGAAAGTGAAGCCAGAGAAAATGTCTTTGAGGACATGAAAAGCACTTACAGGAAAGCCATGATGAACATTTTCGGTAGAAAACTGGTGTGGTTCGATGCTATGAAGAAGGATCCCATCTATAAAGCGATAAAGAAGACAGTCAATCAACTAATTGCAACAGAACACTACGAAGGGGAGGAATCCTTAAAGTACGCCATTCTTAAACGGAGATTTCTGTTTGATAAAGTGCTGGACAATTACGTCACTCCACAGTTGGAAGAGGAAGAAGATACGGAACAAATGGAAGATACTGAGTGAGAGTGATACATGTATAACAGGACTGTCAAACTTGTTCGGCTAATAGTAAAACGATATTGTCGAAGCTAAAGTGAGCTGCGTGTCTTTTGTATAAAAAAAACCTTTATGATCTGTGACATTTCTATCAACGAATTGACTGACTTCATTCATTTGTTCCATCTGGAAAGAGCAAAACTTGTGTCTGTTTTATTAAAACTCACGCTTTTATATTAAAGAAATGTAGATAATTTAGAAGTAAAAAATAAATGTAGCTAATAAACACAGATGTTGCTTTGTGACTTCTCTTTCTCGGTCATTTTTCCAATAGGTGGTGTTCACCATTTAACTAAGGGTATATAAAAACGTCTAGCAACAAGCAAGAGTTTAAATCAAGTAATAAACTTTTATCTAAAACTATTCATTTAAAATATACGCAAGATTAAAATAATGTTTTGCTACAGCGCTCACTCCACTAAAATTAACGCTATTCAAAGAAAAGGCTTGCGGTTTACGGGTCGCAGTGTGTGCTTGGTATTCTTTCAAAAACATGTAATTTAATCGTGTCACCATGACAATCTCGCTTGTTATTTAATACCTGTTTGTGGTTTTTATAAGTATGCAGTTGATGTCCTTTCGACATATATTAGTTATCAACTTTTTAAAAAATATTTGATTAATCTACATGTATGTTGAGAAATATACGCAAAAGTATGTTTTATTTTCATTGCATTATACGCTTGAATAAACCGTCCTATCTTTTTATAAGTGTTTCATTTGGAATTTTACAATGGGTAGGTTCCATTTATTGGTCATTGGGGTGCTCATTAAAGTCCAGTATTACTTGTATGATTTCGACGGCATACCCCAAATTTGAAATGAAATAATCCAAAATATCAACATACATGTCTCATTTGCAGAAACCAGTGCCATATAGATAGAAATCGAATAAAACATTTTGACACATATAGCCGCAAACATTCAGGAGACCGAACCAAACGACTTTTACCTCCCTTAGATATCCCTAAAAGGTTAGAATCCGTTTGCATTGGTCTGTTTCTCCTCACTACCTCCGAGGCTTTCATTTTCACATGCTTGAGAAATGCCTTACGGTTTTCAAACACGCAGTCGCAGCATACACAGATATTTGAATAATACTCGCATGTATGCCATACTCTGAAGTGGTGTAATAGGTTTCTCCAAAGCAAAAAAAAAACGTAACCACATTTCCTACAATGAAATAAGATGTTCTTGTCGTTACTCTCCATAGTGAGATAACGGTCTCGCTTTATTAGCAACTGACCACGCCGTCTGTACCAAATCACTATCATATATTTCAACACTATAAGCCACAAGAAGTGACCCTCCTCATAACCTTCTCGTACCTCCTCATATCTCCTAAATATCTCATCATACCTCCTCTTTACCTCCTCATGCCTCCTCGTACCTCCTCATTACCTCCTCATGCCTCCTCATTACCTCCTCAATACCTCATCATACCTCCTGAATGACTCATCTTGTCACTTCGTGTGGCTTATAGTGTTGATATATATAATAGTGAATTCCTACTATACCCCTGTAGAGATATATTATGTGACCTTTGCTCTGCTACACATCCTATAGAAAACCGACTCATGCATGTAAGATTTACACACCGGACATTTAGTGCTAATTGAATGGCGGACGCGAAAGCGATGATATGGTCTCCGAACGCATAAAATTTACATTTTAATGTAAAAAAAATCAAATTTATCATTTCAAGGCAGGAAACTGTTTCTGACACACTCGCAGACTTTCAGGAATCTTGGTGCCAATCGAGTTAAGAGTAATTTTGGAATATATGGACCCTCCCGAGTTCAATGCGCTGGTCTGCGACTGTTTTCTACATACTCGCAGACTTTCAGGAATCTTGGTGCCAGTCATGTTAAGATCACTCCCAAGCATCGTAACAGACGTCTTATCACGTTTATCTCCCCTTTAACGCATGCGCAGTGCCCCAAAAGGGTAAATCTTCGGGAAGGGGCAAATCTTCGGGACCCGAAGATTTCCCCCCCCCCACTTTTATACTACTCCCCTTCTGTCTTCCGCCTGCTCAGTTTTTCTTTTGTTATTTCATCCTTTGCCTTTCGTTTCAAACTGGCCCATTTCTCCATGCACGTTTTCTCCGATCTGTGAGCATACCCAAGACAGGACACTTGCCTGCTAATTTCCTTCCAAATTTGCCCCTTCATAGTGTTTGTCACTTGGTTTGTCAACTTACTATTCAAAACTTCAAAATTTTGTTTCACAAGTTCTTCAAGTTTTAAAGTTTCATTGGTATTAAAATTTGTTGATCTAACTTGTTTACTGATAGATTTTTTTTCCTTTTTTCTGAGAAGACACTGAAGTGGTGTTTTCAGACTCCATGTTGACAACAAGCAGGAAGTGGAATTCTGGGATGGAAAGTAACATTTAACAGACTGTTAACTTTAGTTAACGGACTGTTAAAATTTAACATGGGCGTTAGTTAACATACATGTTAAATTGTTTTGAGCAACAGAATTTTAACAGTCTGTTAAGTAACAGTTGGTTAGTCACTTTAACCGACCGTTAACTTAACAGGGTGTTAAATTTAACGGCCTTTCGAACAACTGGGTCCAGATGGTTAGAGCGTCTGACTTGCAAGCAGAAGGTCCTTGGTTTTAATCCTACACTTAAGTAACATCATTGGTGACGAGGTTAAAATCAGTCAGTCAGTTCGAGCTTATAAGGTTAGTGGACGGTTCTTAGTGGACCAGGCAGCATGCGGTATTTGCAGGGGTTATCATCGATGCCCAGTTAAACAGCTATACAGTTCCACTGTATGGTCAAAACCTTCAAAGATAAAGAGTGGAAGAGTGTAGTATCTGACTTGCAAGCAGAAGGTTGTGGGTTCGAATCCTGCACTTGGTAGATGTTTTCTCATTAAGTTACATCACAGAAAAAGTTAATTAATTCAAACTCTTTTCAAATTACCGTTTGGTTTTTCTATTAAATTAATGTAATTTCTAGCTGTGTAAGCAGCTAAGCTGACTCCATGTTAGAGTAATAATAGTCAGGAGCGTAGCTGGGCAAATATAATTTGTAGGCAAACCGCCGGTTTAATATTATTGTCACCATTAAAGGCACTTCAAGTATTAGTACATTTAAACATAAATAGAGAATATTAGGCTACTGTCTTTTGATAACATGTGATATCAGGTGAGGTAGATGCGGCCGGAAAAGGCGAGGCTCTGCCGAGCCTTTTCCGACCGTATCTGCCGAACCTGATATCACATGTTGTCAAAAGGCAGTTGACTAATATTCTATTTATCATGCAAATCTTCATATTGTATATTTTTGACACTTTTAGGGGCCTAAAATAGAATAAATACGGTATTTATAAAAGAAAATGATTTCAAATTACTACATGTACCTCGAAAAATAGTTCTACATTTCAAAGGACAAAAAATATAAAAACGACATAAATATAGCTTTATAATTACCTTCATGAGACTATTTATAAATGTTTTTCTGTCCTAATGTAATGATATTGTTTTGCAAACAAAATATTTGCAAAGACACACGCAAGAATTTCCAAGTAAAACACTGACATTTCAAAAATGGCGGCGTGGGCTCAATACCACTGGGGTATTCTAATTGTAAACAAACGAGAAACTTGAGAGTTGATGAGTGAAAAGTGAGCGGTTTAAAGACAGTTTTCAACTTTTGATAGGTAGCTGATAGGTTTCAGGCCATTTCAACCACGCATTAAGAACTTACTGTAAAAATTGGATAGTGATAAAAAAAAATGAAAATCAACTTTTTCTCAAATTTTGCCTCAAAATTGCTGTAGATGGATAGCAAATGATCTAACTAAGAAAATGAATACCAACAACCCTATGTTTATTTCAAAAATAAAAATTCTACAGGGGATTTTCAATTTTTATGGTGCCTTGCTGTTCGTTTTAAATCATTCAATTTAACTATTTGGGCTGTATTTTTATGCAATAACTACATCATTAACAATGATTTGTAAACAAAAATACAAAAATGATAGGATAAATGAAATGTTTTGATTACTTTTTCTCTGTGATTGCACTTGAGGAGTCTTGCTTGTTGAACTTGAAGTAGTCCGGCATGTGGGCGTGGTTACAAAGTGTTATCACGTCAGTGACGTGATATCATTTTAAAATATCGGACGGGTGTTATCGGTCAGATTTAATGCTAGTTGCATGATAAATATAAAGTATATTTACTCAATAATGCTATTGGCTGAATGCATACACTAGATTAGATTGTTAACATTTTGCGCAAATTTTTGTATACGAATATTACAAACATATTGTGTCTGTCGTCAGTACTATTATTCATTAAGATAATGCATTTAGATCTATGCTTTTTTCAGTTTTTCATTTTTGTAAAATGTATCTTTTGTGTGCGTGTGTTACTGTATATGAGAATGTCATTGTATTTATTGAAAGCCTCATTGGAAATAAGATTGTCGTTATGTCATATTTGTACTGATGTATATCTTAAGATGATACCCTCATAAAATAAAGTGTTTATTATTATTATTATTATTCGTATCATATATTAAGTCTTTATCGTTTGTTCTGGTTTCCCATATGACCAACACCGCCAGAAGAGTTTAGTTATTTTAGGTTTCGGAGTATAGTGCAAGATACAGAATGCTTCCCGATTCCAGAGACAGCCCTGGTTCTTATACATGCCAGGTGTATAGCACCCATACATGGGACCTCGGGTTTAGTCTCACCCAAAAGACTGTTAGTAATTTTAGTTGGTCAGCCCAGGGAATCGAACCCGCTACCCCGAGATTACAAGTCTCATGCTCTACCGATTGAGCTAACCGGGCTGACTTATTATAATTATTAAACAAATGAGATTCTATATCGCCACAGCTGCATTCTTGGGCATATTATGACGAAAGAAATAAAGACCATAATTATTGTAGCTTTTGACACAGTAAAACGGTTTTATTTATATACATTTGCTAATAAAAATCTTAACAAGAATAAAAAATCGTATCACCAAAATCATACTAAGAATATATTACTGAGTACAAGTTGTTGATCATCTTTAGGATAATTCTAGGAATAAATCTACAAAAAATATATCTTATGAGTTATTGAGGCCTGGCGCAATGTACTTGTGACCTCGTGTGTGTTTAAACTCAAACTGAAATGGTTTTTTTTGTTTTGTTTTTTTCTTGTTATATATATTATCATTTTGGTTTAACCAAGAATAGCTACTTTTTTCTGGGGTTTACAAATTGTGGAGCAATGGGGTACATGTTATACAGTCTGTTGAGTACATGTATCAGGACAATGTATCAGGACAACTGATGTAATGCAGTTTTAAACAATCAGTACATGCCAAGATTGTATTTCTTTAGCTATGACAAAAACAGATGGAGAAGGAAAACACGCGGTATCTGATATCAGATACACTTGTGTTTCCGTTCTTAGGAGAGGCATGCCTTGTTTTATGAGGAAAAAATATGCAATTCACGGTAAACAGTTGTAAATACCACTGCGTATCTATGTCTGAATCTTGTCTACTTTGTTCTATTTTTATACTAGTTTTAAAAATTCGTGAATACTGGATTGCGTGTACATTGTTTTGATGCACAAAGCCTCTTACATAGTTTAAAAATATTCTGAATCTGATCAACAAATCGCAAACATACCCGGGAGTCGAATTACTGTAAAAGGCAATGAAAAATAAATATACCATAATAAGATAAGAATAAAGTTAGTTGTTGCATTATTATAATTTAGTAGCGCGATCAACATCTTAACCCGAGTAATTTATAGCCAACGTAGAATGATGATACAAATATCAAAAACGTAGACCGAAAACGCAACACAACGGATAGATTTAGATACAATGAAAGTCAGATTTTAAAAAATAAAGGCCGCACTGCCGGAAACATTGAAACTATTAAAATGTCGGGCATACAGGAAGGAAAACTCTTGGGAAGACCAGACAATAAGATTTGAACAATCAGAAGACATATTACTTTGTGTCATCATGAATGATACAGAAGTTAGGACTAGCAATATCCGATGTACCTGTCCCTGATTGTTTTTCAGTTTTATCATACATGTAAAACACAGAATTTTATTAATAAAAGATGAGTTAGCTGTAGTCACAACACCCTTAGCCTCTCTACCCCCCTAAGTTTTTATTGCATTTCTGATGTTTTTCAATTTTTCATTCTCCAAACAATCTGTAGGCCCGGGCCTACTGTGCCTTATAGCAGGTACGCCCCTCAAATTAGTTCTTTATTACATTTACAACCCCTAAATCATTTCTAAATACACCACAGATTTTAGATGATTTGTGCAAACGAACGTCTGTTTCTTTCGGGATCGCGGAAACAGAAGACAATGGGGGAAAATGCAGACGTTTCTTAGGGAATTTGAAGTTCATCCATCTTTAAAAACAAATACAAATGTTTAAAAAGTATTTCTACAAAATGTAGAATCACTAAAACCACTTTTAATACAGTTAGTAAAAATGATACTGAAAAGAAAAGTATTTTTACCCTTGTTTCCGATCATTTCGCTTGCTTGGTTACCGTGAAAGTTAGTAGTTGTGAAAATTAATGTTTTAAGGTGTTACACCATCCACTACTGTAAAGTAAATTGTTGTAGAGGCAGAGTTTCTTTTTCAATCGAAGATAGCCGCCATTTTGATTTTGACTTGCGTAACTACTTGCGCCTGCTCTTGACATGGTGCAAAAGTTACGCCAATTTTTACGTCTTTATGTTACGCCAGCTGTTGATAAAACGCTCCTTACGCCAAACTTAGTAGTTACGCCAGAACTTACGCCAAAACGTGGGCGTAAGTATGTTGATAAAACGGCCCCCTGATACGCAGTAATTAGCCACGAAGGCCGAAGGCCTGAGTGGTTTATAACTGAGCATCAGAACGACAAATTATTATTTATTAGACGAAAACAGCGCTGAAAAGGATGTTATTTTGATTCTTACATGACCAGGTATTACAAAAGGTGAATAAATGCAAAGCTTTATTTTCTACGCGAACGCTCATTTAACGTCCTGCGGCGCAATATGACGTCATGTTTACAGCATATCGGTTCCCGCGTTGTTTATGGTTTAATATAACATAATTTTTCTACTCTTTGTATATAGAGATAAAATCGCGAGTCATGTTAGAATCAGAGACAATCGATTCTCTAGTACTTTCAGTCCTTTGATTAAGTTTTGTTTTATAATTTCTTTGCTATCCAAAGGATTTTCAAAATTCAAAAAGTTCTACAATACTTAGGATACTCATTTTTTATATTAACCTATCTTTTTTAAAATAACTTACGTTTTTGTAACCTTTGCTAAAACAGTGTAAGTTACAGCTCGCGATTTTGAAAAAAGTAAAACGAAATTGAAAATAATGAATAAGTTGTGCGTTTTATTAGCTTTCCGATGATATAAAACTTGTTTAAATGTCTTTTGTTTTAAAAAAGTTACGGCCGTTAAGAAAACACCACTAACAATACAAAAATAAGGATTACCGACCGCTGCCCACCGGAGTTTTGTTTTCTGCGTAATACGGCATTTTGTTTTCAAAAAAGGTCACTTCTACATGACAAGTCGGCAAAACTTTTTGAATACCGGCCCGTCTCTCTTCGATATTGATTCCATCTGTAATGAGTCTCGAGAGCGATTAAGTTGTAAATTTAGCATATGAATAGATTTGCTAAGGTCAATAAAACAGTGACACAAACTGACCATAGTGTGTATGTTAAGCTAAAACCGTTACCACAGAGCCAAAGGTCACCAGTACAGGTCTAACTGTATAATCAAATTAAAAAATTCAGTAAATATCAATGATTCATAGTAAATTTCACAAAAAGTCGCCATTTAATAAAAATTTTACTAAAAAAAGTCAGTTCCATATCAAATGTAGGACCAGCACACTTAAAATCACTGAAATCAATCTCAATAAATAACACAAAATTATTTTCATTTCACACAAAATTATTTTCATTTAGAATTAATCCAATTGAATTGTTTCTAATTAGTTCCAATTGGAATACCGGTAATCCAATTGGAAAAATTCATTCCAATTGGACTGAATCCAATTGGAACTTCCAATTGGAAGTCTGAATTCCAATTGGCGAGTCCAATTGGAAAAATATTCCAATTGAAAAAATCCAATTGGAATGAAAATTTTAATACTATTTTTAGAATCCAATTGGAATTTTTATTTTCCAATATGTTTTAGAATTTGATTTTTGTGTTTGTCTTTATGAGTTATTGAACGAAAGGTAGAAATTATTTATTCCAATGTAAAATACGATAAATCAACATACTTATATTACGAATTATTATTATAGTTTTCAATGTAGTTTTTGGAAAATTTTGGAATTCCAAAAATTCGCTGGAACGTGTTTAAACTGCTTTTCTATTGTTTGATACTTATTGCTATGTCAAGTAGTCATTGACAAGTAGTATTAAAGAATTATGATAAGTTACCAAAAATAAACCAAATGAAACGAAAAGGATTTCTTAGACACTGTCAAGTCATTTTCTGAAAACAGTTCACGCTAAAATGAATCTACAAAAACTGTCAAGTTACGAAGTGTTATATATCTATTTATAAACATCGCAGATAAAGAAATACGTAATGCGTAGATCAAAGCAGGTAAGAGCTGCATATTTTCGGAAAATAATTTTTGATTTACAGCTAGATATTTACTTCATGGTAGTTATCGAAACAAGGGAACCCTGGATAAACAAGCTGAATTTATAAAATGATCCTGTTCAAAGTGCAAGGATACGATTAGGGTGGTAGAGGTAAGTTTTACATAATATGTATATGTTTAAGATGTGAGCGAGAAATACATATCTACCTGTATCAGCCTTACTACAACTTATATGAAATTCCAATCAAAATAAAACGAAACGAATTGTAAATACTGTGCTTCCAAATAATCGGTTTAAAAAAACGGAGAAAAAAGAGAAATAAACACTATCGTAGCTAATGATTTCTGTGGAATAAGGTTTTAGATATGATATTTTTTCAGATAAACCTTAGGTCAGAGTATATATTTCACAAACGGGAAAATATACATTTTTCAAATGATTCAATTTGTTCTTCAGTACAGTAAACACTTGATAGAAGAAATGTTAAATGTTATGCACCAGATTTTTTTCCAGTCTGTATTCTTGTAAACAAAACAAAGTTTTGATATATTTGTAAATATATAACTACGAACAAAGAGCTCATTAGCATTCTTATTTCACATTTATTTTATTAATTTTGTTTTGTATACGACGTGATTTGATCAGTACTTCGTGTCTGTAACTAAGCAGTTTGAATAATATCAGAAGAAATAAGCAAGTCCTGTCCATGAAACATGAACTTAACAAAAAATATATCTAAATACTCCTATTACATATATTTTTTCATAATTATTTTATAATGCATGCATTTGCATATTAAACGACTCCGACACATGATAGCTTCGCTTCGAATCAAATGTCGAGCATAAAACAGTACACTGTGGTTTGTGGAATATCAAATGTTCAACAAAAAGGCCATACGTGTGCTTTGACTTGTAATATTGTATTTGTATGAAATTAAACAATGTAATCGGCACACTTATCTTAATGTACATCTAAACCTGCTATCAGCATAACCTAAGTTCATTTCATATCAATTGTTAACCACCCAATGATAAAAAAAACTATTGTCAGATTAAGCGGCAGTTGTTTGTAGTTTAAAAGCATAAGCTTTAAATTATAATGAGACAATATACGAAGTCATTTGTTTTAGCAAAAGTAAACCAAAACATATTTCATGAAATAAGATATTGAACGACAAACAAAGCGATGTACTTGTAGTAAATAATAACAAAGACCTATTCAAATGCAAATGCTGACTTCACTTCTTTTTTGTAGGCCTGAAACTCACGTTGTCATTTCGTCCGGTAGTCAATTGATCAAAACCAAGCCTGGTTGCAAGGTAAATATTATATTTTCCATACATGATTTTAGGTAAACTCTACAAAGCCATACAGCCCGTTAAACCCACTATTCATTCGGGTACCAGGTGCTTTATCTAAAAACACTATTTAGTAATGGTAAAAATATTAATTGAAGATTTTACTTAAACTAAGCCCCAACTGTCCCTTTCTGTGAGCGAGATACGACCGTCACGTGGTTTGGCATAATTATATCTATGAGTTCATTTGATAACAAATTATATCATTTTGTTGACTTTAAAAATGTACATGAAAGTAAAATAAATGTATATTGCTGAAAATTAACCTATTTTCCCTTATGTGTAATTCACACCAGTGTTAGTATTCTTTTTTTAACATATTAGGTGGCATTAGGAAAAGCGCCGATAGTTGACATTCTAAGATTTGTAATTTATATTTACACTCAAAACTCAAAGCGGGTGTTCTTTTTTATTACATCATAAATAAACCTGAAACTACTCATTTATCGACTGTAATAATGGTAAATCAAATAGGGCAAAAGTGTAAAGGTATGTATATGATTTTGTATGGGAAAATTCTTTTACCGTTGAGCCAAGTGCATTTGTAATTATTTTTAAACAGAGAATTATTGATGATAATTGACTGTTTTATGCAGGATTGGAATGAAAAACTAAGCAGCAACGGGGTCATCAATATTTATAAATATATTAAATGTGAGTTTGGCTACGAAAAATATATGGACGTCTTAAAGAACAAACATATATATAGACAAAATGTAACGAAATTTCGAATGTCGGCTCATAAACTTAGAACAGAAACTGGCCGATACGGCAGGAATAAACTTGAAAGAAATGAAAGAATATGTCTTATATGCAACTCTGAGATTGAGGACGATAACCATTTTACACTTATTTGTGAAAAGAACAAAGAGTTAAGA
>JAFMSR010000018.1:35062061-35078909 GCA_022818135.1 Saxidomus purpurata
AAATAACTCTACTTTTCAAAATGTTAGTTATACACAATTTAACTTTATTGCTAATTACTTGCTTCTGGTATGTTAGTCTTGACCGTTATGGACTAGTAACTCCGTAACAACTCGAGAGCAATGACTTCAGGTTTGTATATTCATTTTTGTAAACACATAAAATATGTTTTAAGTTAGGTTTAATTATGAAATATTGGAACAGAAAATATTTATGTTAACGTTTATTATGAAGTCCTAATTGATGGCTATACTAATATATGTAACCCACTAAACAGTACACCTATTAAAGGCCACATAATGACTCGATATCTGTTCATTAATCCCATATCGCATTTTACATTATTTTTTTATATGAACAAGTTACTATTTTCTTCAACAGGTGTTGATGATATGCCAGGCCTCGGCTAGGTCATGATGGGTTTCCAGGACCGCAAGTTTAACTTCAATATCCAGGAATTCGTAAAAAAAAAGTTGAACGCTACTACCAAAATTGAATTTTTAAAAGATATTAGTGAATTAGCGTAAAATAGATAAAACATGTTCTTCCACTGACTATTTAGTTATAATTATTCATAAGTTTTCTCTGGTTTTATTTATGAGCATATCCCTGGTTCTAACTTCCAACTATAGGCCCCATAACCCTGCATCATAACACTCCAAACATGTCGCAAGAAACTAATTCTAATGTTTTGTGAATGTTTTTTTTTTTTTCCAGAGTGTCCAATATAGAGATGGTACGCTGGGATCAGTATCGGCAAGCAATACATCACAGCGACAAGGCTGGATCAATGTTTCAATCCTGCCGCAATGTCGTCTGCTGTGAGAGATCGTCTGCCGATAAAGAGGCGTGTCTTGTCTCTTGATTTGTCAACAAACGTCAAACAGGAACCTCAAATAGGCGGGATATAATCTTATTTATTTGCATCTTGCAGGGGTTTAGTCACAACAAGATTCTGTATACGTTTGTATAATTGACTCAATCATTTAAAAATTTGAAAAAATACGTACATCAGTTGTTTATCTACCGTTTAACTATTAAAATGATTTGTATACACAAACATTAAATTTCAAAAGATAAAAAATCCTGTGTGTCGTATTTATTAAAGGACATAGTGTAAGTGAAGTTTGATATAATATGGAATCAAGCTCTAGGTCAGAGATACATCTTCAAGACCATGGTGAGCACACAGAACGATACGTGCAATGCACGAGAGATCGTGAAGAAGGGGAAAATGCACGAGAACCTATGACTTCAGGTATGTGTTAGCAACTGTACTTAAGTGACACAGCAAATTTTTATGTTCTTCTTATTTATTATATTAATTTATTGAATTTGTTTATTACATTACAGTTATTTGTTTGTGTTCAAACATATGCGAGGACAGTTATTCATAATTCGAAAATTCTGTTCAAACTATTTGCAAGTTGTGTTTTACGACTGTCAACGCAAACCTTATAATCATTTTAGACGTCTAGATTTCACTTTTAACTGCCGTCTTAAATACATTAATATGTATAAATAATTCACTTTTTAATGTGCAAAGATTCTGTTTCATAAAAGAGTGTCACATCCATGTTTTGCTTTGGGTATGAAATTGATATTGTATGATCATCGTATATATATATACAGGGGACATTTCACACATGATGTGAAGTGACCAACTGTCCAAAGCCTGTATTATCAATTTTGACTTTTAGATATGTTTAAATATAGATATTCATGTGGTTAGTCTTTCGAAATGATCTAAAATGTAATTTAATATAACAGTGGACCGACGGGTTCATAAGTAAGGAACGCACTCCCACTCTTATATAACAGCACATTTTATGCGGCGAAGAACAACATTCCACCTTATATCTCCCATTAATAAATTGGAATGAACCATTTCATGTAGGCCTAAATTTAGCTCATTTTTCCAAGACTACTTCACCTTCATTCATACAGTCTGACTAAGAGATAATAATAAAAAATTATCAGTTTAAGGCTTCTAAGTGCTTAATGTGGTAATTCAGAACTCAAGGACAGTTTATAACAATTTCTGATTAGCAGTTATTTAAACGACACGACCGAAAGAACTTAAATAACAAAAGTAGCGCTGTCAGTCCTCAACAGATTGGTGGATGTTCATCGCAAACGTCCGAATAGGCCTTTTCAACCCCCTACACTTCTTTTAGAAAATCCAGTTCCGCTCATCGGAGTTTGAATGTAACAAAGATTCAATGAATTCTTCTTGCAGTGTGCGCCTTGTCTTTTGTCTTTTCTAGTAGCTGTGTAAGCCTTGTTGATGGTGAGTGCTGTTTGTGATAGGGTTAATCTGTGTAGTGTATCTTTTGATTAACTTACATACTAATTATCGCGACATTGTCATAGCTAAAACGTCAACGTATCCAACATGAAAATCATCCTAAAATATTCGTTTATAAATCGCTGTTTGATTTCTCCACTCGGACTGTCTTCAATGTCCTCCGCCAACCACTCTAGGACTGATGTCCATATAGCAGTGTATAGTTTCGTGTTATTGCAAAGTATGCTTCACTACTACCTATCTAGAATTAGACTACCCTTAAAAGGGACCATCCTACTTTAAGCAAAAGTATTCATCACTTACTAATACTCTTAGTAAAATTAATATTATGATAAAAAAAATGTAGACTCGAAGTAAGTCCGTACATTGATCTTTTTTTTTTATCATTATTATGTTTATTATCTGCCCACTTACTTCTCCCTTTACCGCCAAAAATGTAAGATGGATGATGGGGCCCTGTTTGAAAAAAAAGGACTGAAAGTATTTTGCGCCAAAATGGATCTGAAACGCAAGACATTTATTAGAAATACTAGTCTGTTTAGCAGTTTTATTTCTATCTCCTTATTTCAGCATATTTGTTAGTTTTATTAACATTCCTTTTTGCTATAGGAGGAACAAATTTTACGTTAAATGTTTACCAATCGTTCATTGTTTCTAGAATATTGCTAGACCATGATGCTGCATGGTCATTTTTTTTATCTTGATTTTGATTTTTAATCTTACTGTAACATTTGGTCTGTAAGACGTTTGTATTGTTTAACAACGATTATCAATATCATTTGAGTCATTTCATAACGTAATAATGTGAAATAAGACACTGCCTTGAACAAGGATGTATCCTTTTCACTTTCAATTCACAGCAAAAGGATAGGATTCGGGAGGTAAATGTGCTAAAAAAGCAGGTGTCTCATAAGTCAGAAATTTCTGACCCTCAAGTAGGGATGACACTGGAATAAACAAACACTTTACCTTAAACGCCAAAGAAAGTCAGACGGGATTCGAACCCGAGTCTACACATGCATAGTCAATTTAATAATACAAAAGACAAGGGTTTCTCTGACCAGCTTAGCTATCTGACTTATGATTGATTCCCTAGCAACACAAAATTTCGGAGTAGTCGCCCTAGTCTTTCATCAACCAATAAATAAGCAAGTTGGATGCCAACAAATATCCGTGTAAACTTCACTTTGTAAGGCAGCATTTTGGATTATATTGCAAAAAAAAAATCAATGAAATACGTATTTAAAAGATGACAAAAGTACAATAGAACAAAAAAGAATCACAAGTAGCAAAATTTTGCTGGATGATAAGCAATTAAGTGAACATTGTATATGGTGCAAATATACTTTTTGGAACAAAAAAAGCAGTTTTTGTACAAGGAATCGTACTGTTAGTTTCAGGGGACAGAGTTGTTAAAAAAATTGTCATGTCACTTTATTCAATACGGACTGTTCCAAAAGCCCATTATTCCTGTGGTCAAAGTCCCGTAGACTGAACACAACAAGCGAACGGACAATGTTGAAATCATAACATCCCAACTGAAATCCTATTTTGAAATACTGCAGATAAAAGTTATAAATACTATTTTTGTAAAATATGGTGAAAATGTTCACATATTAAATCAGCCAAAAACACTTAAATTTTTTGATAATTTGGCAATTGTACGTACATTTCATTACACAACTACGAACAGAGTTTTGTACACATGTTCTATTCTTTTACAGTTTTTACCTCTTTATGTAAGCAACTTATGTGTGGCAATTCAGCTCACTTTTTCATTATTGCTCACAAAAGCCTATAATATATAATGTCTGCGGTCGATGTACACTATTTAGCGATTCTACAACCGTGGTAATTGATTAAAAAAAAATAATATGACAAGCAATATAAAGAAAGGCAATTGATATTTCTAAAAACAAAAAGAGAGAACGTTATCTTACTTTCTTTACAACGTTTTAACATCATGCAATCATTGTTCTTTAGTATATCATCCACTGTGCGTGTGCATTTTAAAATAAAACACTGCTAAATAGTGATTTAATTAGAATAGATCCATATTCATGGTTTTAAGAGTTCGGTGTGGTTTTCACTGTACCTGAAATACGAGTGGAATGCGTTGACAGTGTCTGGAGAATTTTATAAGGTTTCTATGCATCGGAGATATGAGAAATTCTTGCTTTAACAATTTATGTGCATTAACCCTCGGAATTATAGGCGTGTATCCGTGGTCAACTGAAAATACTCTAGAACAGCAATACAGAGGTCCGAGATTCGATCCCTCACTTCCGCATTAAACTAACTAATTATCTCATGGACGACCTTGAGGGTGTCCTTATGTGAGGAGCATCCTATTTCTTTCCGATGATTATTTCCTTTTTTGTGTGCTAACGTTTTCCCTATCCACGTTATACCACAGTAACTCGCGGACAGTCTGTTTCTATAAGTACCCGGTAAATTTGTACTTTTTCATTACGTTTAATTTTCATGTCATTTCATTTCATTTTGTGATTATCTATGCCATCTTCCCCAGAAGGCCACATTGAAAACATGTAAATATTTTGTATATTTGTCATAATGTGTTTATCTTCTTTAAATAAAGATATTATTATTATTATTATTATTATTGTACACTGACTACATTAGAGGTTTTCTTTCATTCTGACATATACATGTAAAACTTTAGATAAGGGAAAAGGGAGATAATATTTTGTTACCTTGCTGTTCATGTCAATGTAAGAAGAAACAGGAACTATCTTTAAAAGTGATGATCGGCGCTTTTGAGTATATGAAGAGCTCACAGTAAATTCCTGTCACATTTTATCTTTATGTTTTTCTGCAGTAAGAGGGTGACACATGCCAAGTGTACACTGATCGGGAATCGAACCCGGGACCCTTCACTTACAGAGCTAATGCTCTCCCGCCTGAGCTAACCGGCTACTTCCAGGGCAGCGGTGCTGTAGAGGTTAAGGTGTCTGTCGCTCGTCCCGGAGGTTGCAGGATCGAGCCCCACTGGGGTCAAGACCATACCTTATCATTTGACACCAGTACGAGAGTGACTCGATAAGCTTCATGTTTTTATTACAATCGAGCTAAAATAAATTTGTATAAAATAGGAATAACCAGCCACTTGCACATTTTCTCCCCAATTATGTTTTAATCTGCGTCGGGAAAATAAACGCAATCCGTGTTTTTCTTATCAAATATGTCAGTTCCCTTACTATAGACTATTATTCACTGGTCGAGTTTAATTACTCAACACATTAATTAACATTAGCTTGGAGGTAACCGTTGAACATATTCTGTTGATAGATATGAACCATTTACGTAAATTAAAGACTAGAAACGTAGGGGTATTTTATTGACCTTTTTAATGCGGTATTATCCAATTAAAACGCGCCTTACAGAGTAAATGTTTTCAATCCAAAAAATGTTATACATTCTACTTGTCATTTATTGTCGGTTGAAAGGTTACTAACTTCCGTACAAAAGCGAGCGTAATACGCGTTACTGGAAAAAGCACAATCCCGACCTCGAACTCATATCCCGCAATACAAGATTGCATTATTGTTATGTATGAGTTTGATCGACGCCCGTTCCAGCTGTATATCGGTCATTCTTACAGGCAGGTAGTTTATCTTAACCATCGTCTCTTAAGAACCGGTACTAGACTCCTTCCTTCCGTTTGAAAATGCCAACTTTCTCTCATAAAGAGACATAGCCAGTATCAGGGCTCGAAGCCATGACCCCCAATCTATCAGAAGTTTAATTGATTTTTAAAGGTACAATGATTTCAAGTCTGCAACTGTAAACACTCGATCACGGAGGCGGACTTCAGGATTGTCATAGTTCTTCTCACTTCTTTTAGAAAAGTGGATCAGAGATCCCTGAACGGTTGAGCGTTAAAAAATTAAAATTGACTTATCACTTGTGACTGTTTTCTATCAAACCCATATTTCCAACTGTAGGTCTTTCATATGCTTATTTATTTCGTAAGATATCATTTAAGCGAAATTAAGCAGTAGATAGAGACTTGTTCCGCCTTTGAATTTTGTTTTTGTAATAGTTGGAATTTTTTCCATAAGGGACGGGGAAATGAACGTGTCTGGAACTTATACACGTCCAACAATATAATGAATTCCTGATTGGATTTACCCCTTTTCTAAAATGCAATCAATTAAAATCTCAATCAAGAATTTCCATACCGTCAAGAATTTGAAAATTTAATTACCTCGCTCGTGCTAAAAGCCATCTGAATCTTCTTAACACTGATGGATGCGGCGAGATCAACTGTTGATATATATTTAAAGATTCAAAGGTTTGAGATTAAACTGTTAAATGCAATATCCCCTGAAGATCCGTTTGTTAGCTCATCAATGGCTGGAAATTAAAAGAAATGAAAAGAATTGTTTACATTTTAAATGTGTTTCAATGAATATTTTAGTAGACTATTCAAGTGCAGTTTTGTTATTCTGTTCTTGTACAACTTATGTTGAAGGGTCATGGCGACCATTTGTGTACAGATGTTTCCTTTGCACGTGACTGGACCCTTAACGTGAAAGGTTGAGATTAAGTGGGTCCTTATTTGGTAAATTCTGTGTTTAAATGAAGTGGAAAATCTATTTAACAAATAACATCTGGTCACTTTTCCCTTTTCGGTAGGATACTATCATTTTATAATCTTCCCCGTAGTTAACAGTTAAGTGTCTATTTCTATAGTTTGAAATATATGTGAAGATTAGACATTAAAATAAGCCGAAACCATTTGAGTAGGTATTTCTCGTTTTTTATTTCTACAAATCACGCTTTTCGGCCTTACCGTCTATAGAAACAGTTTATCGGTGATGTGAGAAAAGACAAAATCTATGTATGTGAAGATGATTTCCTAACTGGTACAGTGTAAGAAAGTCAGATTACAGCCCGTGTAGTCTCTGTCATGCAGTCACGGTTGAAATAATTACTATGAATTTTATTATTTTAAACTAAATTCGAAAAAGAAATATATTTGAAACTGAAGATGAACGTACGTACAGATAAGATATGCTCTGGTGTTTTTATGACACCAGAGCATAGAAGCACGCGGTCGGGATAGTGCTTTTTCCGGTTTTCGCGATCGGTCGGAATAGTGCTTTTTCCGACTTTATTTTATCTTTTACATTCATATATGAAGCCAGTTGATAAAATGAAAAACTCTTGGTGGTTGTTTATTATTTGGTGGGTTTTTTTTGGCCACCCAGCTAGATCTATGTGTTTAAGAAAGAAAATTGTTTTACTTTACATGTTTTTCTTATGAATAAATTTTGTTACTTATGGCATTTTTGATAAATGCCCTTTTTCATTCAAATCTAGCCTGTGACCTAGGTACCCTGTCCAGCAGAAATACATAAAAATATTAAATTAATTTTCCCGCAATTTCAGTGGCAAATATAAAAGTTAAGAAGCGGGAAAATTAAGATCATATTCGAGCAGCTAGGTTCTTAAAATATGAATGTACAAAGTTAAAACAAAAAGCATCATCCTCACCGCGAGCTCCTATACACCGGAGTAGCAATAATATTCGTAACATCTCTTATTTAGTAACCAGCCACTGTACCATATTTTCTTCCTTTGACGATTGGACAATAATTCATCTTAGACACTCTTTCCAATCTCCCTGTCTTGACATTTCAGCGTTTCTCGTATTTCGGTCCACCGCTCATTTGCCCATTACCGTCGAAAGGAACGCTAGCGTGAAAGATGAATTCAAGATTATTTAATTTACGCTGTGAAAATCAAATATGTCTTTTATTGGCACGATGGAAATCTAGTTAAGCAGTCACCACTGACTAATAAGAATAAACACCATTCTCGCCATTGTGCACGATAATGATATTCGATAACTTTATTAAGGAGTCATCAGTTAGACACGGGAGCGATAAAAGATGTCTTCTAGTCGTTCCCATAATGCTATTTCCCAAATCAGCATTCTAATGTCACGTGGTACAGTTCTATGGAATTGTAACAAAACAGCAAGACGTAATGATGTCACGTGACAATGGTTTGTCGCATCGTGTTGATGTGATTTTAAGTAGGAATTAGCGACAAATCCACCTGATCCTAGGCAGTGATGGCTCTTGAATGTTAACGAACTGTCTTGCCGTTAGCACTTGAATTATCGGTCGTGTAAGAGTGTGTTCTTGCCGTTGACGCTTTAAAGGCTAATTCCGAAAGGGCAAGAATTTTCAGCAGAATTTATACATATGTGATAAATGTAATATCACTGATTGATTGAATTAATAACTTATTGATTGGATGAATTACTGACTGATGGATTGATTTGTTGATTGATTGATTGATTGACGGACGGACGGACTGACTGACTGACTGACTGACTGACTGACTGATTGACTGATTGACTGATTGACTGATTGACTGATTGACTGATTGATTGATTGATTGATTGATTGATTGATTGATTGATTGATTGATTGATTGATTGATTGATTGATTGATTGATTGAACTAACTGACTTGGAGGGTTGAGGGTATCGTTGGTATTTGTTCCTTCTGTTGAAATATGACGGTTTTGCGTTGCACATACATTCAAATTGATTATTCATCTGAACATGCGTTGTCTAAGGGAGACAATCCAATCAGACATAAAACACACTATTAAGGTATAATCAAGGGATATAATATTGTCAGATCTTTTGAAAATGCTGGAAATGTGATATTTGTGTGTCCTTTTGCACTAAATTATCAAGCTGTGATATTTTTGTGTTCTGTTACACTAAATTCTAAATTTTTAACATGAAATGTTTTGTACTGCACATTCCTATGTCTTGGCCCAAAACGCTTTCGCGAGTTAGAAAATTGCAAATAGAATATAACGATAACACAATGAAAAACACAACGGAAAAATATGATGAGTAAGCGTGTCATCGGAAAGAAAATGTTCATTTCTCTTCGGACACAGCCACATAAGTTTTTTTTTTTTTTTTTTTTTTATAAAATATTGCATCGAAAGATTATCTCGATGCTGCTATTACAATCAAAGGTAAGACCGCTGAACGCCGAATGAAATGACGTATTTAAAAAATTAAAAACGATCAGTGAAAAACTCTTTAATATATACTACGAGAGTCGTGCAAAAAGGGTTTGTCATTTGGGTTTGATTTCTAAAGGACAGCGTGTTATATAAAAAAATGTTTATTTGCAAACCTTTAAAGAATATCCATTTACCGAACCACTTTTTGTAACATTTTACCGTGTCGTGAAATGTAGCTTGATAGTCTTTTTTTGGTATCTGATGGAGATAGCGCTGCCAAGAGAACTTCTGGACTGATATTTTCCCAGAAAGCAATTTCTTAAGCCTCAGTGAGCAAATGTAGTGCCAACCTAGCACAAATCTTTCGCGGGTGCAAATGCTTCTTCAGAATCAATGCCTTCTGATATGCCAGTACTACTGGCTATATTTTTCACCGAAAAACGTGTATCCTGTCCCACCATAGCCTGTCCGGCGGCGATATTTGCCTTAGTAACCATGAGAGGTTTTAGGGTTACAAAAGGCGGGCATCATCCGTGACAGACCACTTCCAAGCTTTAAAATCTTTATTGTACGTATAGATATAGCTCAATCCATATCTATCACACAGTTCATCAAATATCTGCTTTTCATTTAGACCGAACCTAGTGCGGCATTTTATGTAGCCACGCATTTCAGTCTTTTCGTTCATGTTGCAAGTAGAATTATTAGATTCAATGAACATTTGAATCAAATCTTCTTAAATACTCTACTGATAACAACTGTTCATTTTCTTTAAGAGCATAGTATTTATACATTGCAATATTTCTGTTAGCTTTTTGATATTTAGAAACACGATATTGTTAATCAAAGATGTATAAAACATATTTAACATGAATATAGGCCTTTTTATGAAATTTAAACCCTGCTTGGTTTCCAATTGTGGAGGATTTAAAGTTCCAGGATCATTTTGAATTTACTGATATAGAAAAATAAATTTATATTCAAGTCGTTTCTTTACGAAAGAGAGTTGCCAGAAAGACTTTCTTATTTTCTTGCAATATCATTGAAAAGAAATGTTGCGCTATATTTTAATATATCATTATATTTATTTATATTTCTAACATGTATCTATCGTTTAAAAAGTTAGTTTATGGATGATTCTGGTACAAATAAAGGTCATTTTCTCCGGGAAGATAATATTTCTTGGTAAAATAGGAGCTTCGTGTCATTGTGCACCTAGGACTTTAAACCAAATACATATATAACGTTTACTTTGTATACAAACAATACTTCTGTATTTAACGTATATCAAACAGTCCTTAGCTCTAAATAAACGATGATTGTGTAATATGTATTCTTTTCAAGCAAGAAAATTAGCATGAACGATCCTTTTCTGTTAATTGTTTGATATTTGAAAAAGTGAAAAATATTAATTAAAGAACTGTAATACACGAACGAAACATCTTAAAAATCTATTACCGCAAACTCTAAATGGCCGTAAAATTGTGAGAACCACGGCACTTGCTGCAACCCAAAACAAAAAGATGAAATACCGTGATAACCAGACATCGTTATAATCATACAGCGTGAAAATGGACAGTTTACGGTCGTTTTCACCTTCTGAATTATTAATGAATCGGAAATGAACAAGAATCTTTGAAACAATATTAATATGATCTTGATGGCATGGTTGGAAATTAAATCATAGCTATTAAATGTAATATGTCATTAAATGTATTTTTGCGAAGAAGTTATGATCAAGGATGGCACAAGGCCCGGCATGTATCGGCATATTTACGCGAAGTACTAGACTGTAATATCGCATTAATTAATATGATTGTCATTATTTCTTGTTTGATTTACTAGACTGTACTACCGTATCTCTTTTTGGTAAAAAATCAGGACCGTTCGTAAAATAGAAAAGACACTGAAGTAATTAAACTGTCGAGAGAATATGTCATCTGGTCAATATTGATTTTTCATATGCTGCTTTACTGTTTTCTGAAAGTTTTTTCGTCATAATTTTAATTATTTTTCTTTTGAAGTACTACCATTTAGTCAGGCAATCTTCTTTTTGAGCTTTTGACCCACGTCAACGGCATATGTCATCACGACAGTAAGAATCGCCGGGTGATAACTAGCGCTAATTGCGATACGATACTCAACATGGTTACAGTGTCGTGCATCTACTCCACATATTATATAACAAGTTGTATATCATGTTTTCAATTCATAATTCAATACGTCGTGCCGTTGAATAGCATTCTTTAGTTCTGTGCATTAACTTGAATTTTTAGCGACGTACGATACGCGACAAGTTCTCGAAACATTGTCACGATATGTCGTCTTTCATTTTGAAAGTTTCAAGTATCCTACATAATTATGTAGATATAAAACACAACGTTTACTCCTTTTAATCTTTTTAAATATACTCTTCATATTTATCAAGTAGACGTCTTAGATTCATAGCCATATTCATATGATCATATTCATGCTACATCTTAAAGCAAACATAAGAGATAAATAGATGGGTCCGCTAGATGGTGTTGATCCACCCATATACAAAACATTAAACGTATTAAATAGATTTTATAAACAATAATTATAACAATACGAAACCACAAAGTCAAAACTTATAAACAAGAACATTTGAGCACACTATTTTAAGCGATTCTAGACGTCTTTATCATCTACTGGGAGAACCTCACTGCGGTTTTCTCTAAGAAAAAAAGTATCAGCAGTTTCGTGAAAACACCGTTCCTGTAACAAGAGCAATTAGGTATCATATCCTATTGTTTGTAAGCAGCAGGTGGTCGTGTAACCAGAAGACGATTAATACTGGGGAAATTAAAAAAATACCGCCATCTTGATTGAATGCTTAATCGAATGGCTTGCGTTTGTCAAGAAATTGAAAACGGCAATTAAAGCTCTGATGTGATGAATGTTCGGGATGGTGAAAGAGCACTTAATGCATCCCTATAGGTGACGGCAATAGATAAAAGGAACACTTAATGTATCCTTTATATGTGGCGGTAATAGATAATAGGAAAACTTGATCAGTCAATTATTCATATTTTCCTTTACCATTCAGTCTTAACTTTTATTCGTATGTTTAAAAGAAAGGTCATCAACATTTCAAAGTGTCAACTGCATCTAAAACTGTACACCTAATTCTCTACTGCTTCTTAATGGACAGTGAAATAATAGGGGTTTTTCATAGTAATTCTACTTCTTGTATATACTGAAAAGGGTACGATTAAATTAGAATATATGATTGTGGAAACACAGTGCAGTTTAAAAACAGCTAACAACATGCAAATCTTATTGTTGAAATTAAGTAAAATAAAGAACGAATGATAATAAGTAAAATATATAATCAAAGCACTGAAAGTACTGACAGCAAGTGGCTCACAGATGATTTCTGAGTTTATGAGCACGCTCCAAATTTCTTTTTGGCTACAAACACGCTTCTCTGTTCACGCCTTATATTTAAAAACCTCAAAGAACTCCCAATGTCGGTCAGTTCTATAGCTTAACTGTATAGTATGTATGGAGCTCTAGTACCGAGTCTGAATATTACAGAATATCATAATATTTCATTAAACCTGTGAAAAGAATCATTGTTTTTGCGAGGCTACAATTTAACGCCGGAAAATTGAACACAATTTAAGAAAAAATATAATTAATGTTTAAATGCTAATGGTAGAAAATGGATTATTTTATTTATTTATATTTCTGCTTAATATATAACAAAACCAAGTCAGAAATGCCAATATCACAGCAGAAATATCAGAATCAGCGGATTTTCCCCATTCCCTTTCTGATCCGGTCGACAACGTGATACCGCAGTTCTAACAGTTTCTGAATACATGTTAATTTTCTCTTCACAGAACAAACATCAAAATGGATTTGAAAGTAAATCCATCACCTGGCAGAGAAAATTATTTAACGAATCTTTGAACTGCAAAACTTACAGAAACTTTGCGTCACTACGCTACATCACTCAAAGCACAGGTCGTGATAACTACAAAAAGCCGATCAGATAGGGAATGTGAAGATATTCACGGTCCACATATTACATAAGGACGATGTCATATTTGAGGAAAAGGGCTTTTCGCACCGGATTTTGTTATATTTAGTATACATATCAAAAACAAGCTCTTCTCTACCATTAACATTTTAACTGCATTTTTAAAATTCTCCGCTCCGGAGTTTGCCAACATTTTCAGAGATTTGATGACATATTCAAATTCTGAAATGTTCTGTGTTTTTCAGACTCGAAACTAGAGTTCCGTACATGCTATAGAACCGTTCAGCTTTGTAAGTTTGTAAGGCCTGTAGCAGATATAACAGGGGAACAGGGAAGCGTATTTGTAGCCAAAAATGCGATTTGGACGGAACTTTTATACTAAAAGATCATCTGTGCGCCACATGCTGTCAGTACTTTCAGTGCTTTGATTTAAAAATGCCGACATGTCTGTTTACATGTCCTGTACTGTTCTCTTATATCGCACAAATAGATATAATGAAATACGAGATTAGTAGTACATTCCTTGAAGTTACGGCTGAATGCGGAGAAACAAATTTTGTATTATGTAAAATCTCAACAATTTTGTAGACAGCATGCCTCCGAGTATGTCGGTACTGATACATTATTCAAATAATCAAAGATTGTAATCCGACTGACACCGAATGACACCGAAGCACCTGCCATTTGGCACGTTATGTTCTGATTTTATATAGTCTGTTTCTAATTAAACATTTATTTCTTGTAATTATATCGTTTAAAAGAAAGACTCCTGATTAGAACGTTGCAGGGAGTCAGAATACACCCAAGTCACGCGAACTTATCCGTTTTCAATTTCTTTTACAGTTACAGAATGCTTGAGGGACAGTTAGAGTTCACTTAATATAAGGAATACATTGACGATTTTGTTTGGCAATGCCACTAGTGTAAAATAGAACTTGAACTGCAAATTTTGCAACACGTGAATACTAAAGTCTTGCACAACGCGAGTAAATGCTCGCCGATGTGTCCTGTTTTAAACTCGCTAGTTAACTAAGTATCCGAAGGTTTTTAGAACTAATATAGAGTCAGATCAAAAACTGAAAACTCTCGTGTAAATGTTTCAAACTTTATGTTTTCAGGTGGGTTACTGGAGGTTTCGGAGCCACCAAGGTTTTCCCCGCCCTGTCCGTCACCACTGAAAATCTCGAACCTCATTGCACCGTCTCCCGGGATCATAGTGTCCGTTCCATCACATTCCGAGTGCTCCACACCGGGACCATTGTGCCATAACAAACGAGTGTCACCGGGACTAACGTGTGTGGTGTGCGGAGACACATCCAGCGGAAAACATTATGGAATATTGGCCTGCAACGGTTGCAGCGGTTTCTTCAAAAGGAGCGTCCGACGGAAATTAATATATAGGCAGGTGTTACAGTTTTATCTTAGAGGAAATGCAACGTACTTTATTTCATTTTTTTTGTTAATTATGACACAATTTTAAAAGTTTGCGGTTTTATCAAAAGAAAGTCTTAGCAGACTGCGTATGCCATGTCGAGGTTGGCGTGAGATTAATACATGGACTTTGTATAAGCTTTAAATGTTTCTGATTGTTTATAATATGCCTTGACGCTATACCCGATAGTAGCCGAGCTGATGCAAGGCCGGTGAAAATGCTATAAAATGAACGAAAAGAACAAGTTTTGAAGTAAGATCACGCACCAACGACAGTTAGAATAAAAATGCTTGAGAAAGTAGGCAATTAGTTAAAACCATTTACACAGCAGTCTATTCTTATATTTACTTCTGAGGTGAACAGTGAACGCCGTGTGTTTTAAAACTTGTTAAAATAACAATTTGAACTAAAACTTTCACTATCATCATTTATCGACAAACTAGGAAAACCACCCATTGACATTATTCATATATCTGTACGTCGGTAGAAGAATATTTACTGCTATTTACAGATGCCAGGCTGGGACAGGATTATGTATTGTGGACAAAGCCCATAGAAACCAATGCCAGGCGTGTCGTCTCAAAAAGTGCATACAGTTAGGGATGAACAAGGATGGTAGGTTTTATTTGATTCATTAAGGTTATATAACTTTCCAAAGATTGACAAAGTTCGCACAATTCTGACTTAATCATTTAGCCTATGGAAACTTTCCACCATGTTTACCTGTAGTCTAACGTAGAAGGAATAAGTCTCATTCCAGATTTGGTTTAAATTGGATACATGAGAATTAAAATTATGCATGGATGTCAGTCGGGGAAAAGAAACAAGTAAACTACACTTCCTTCTGATATGCCTGCTTCATGGTGATATCGGACATCAGATATGTGAATACAGTTCAAACTCTCTAAACAACACCTCCGAAGAGTAAAAGCCTCTCTTCTAAGACAGATTTTTAATTTCCCAAGTAGTTCTATATGAAAAAATTAATCTCCCTCGAGCAAAAATATCTCAATAAACGATACTTGATGTTTCCTTCGGTGCTGTTGTAGAGGTGTTGGATTGTATATGATTATATTTAGATAATGGATATCATAGCTTTTCCATAACTTTACATTTACTACTGTAATTTATTTTAAAAGAGCATCGTTATAATATTGTTATAGCAGTGCAGAATGAGCGGCAGCCTCGCAACACGGCACAAATAAGAAATGATCAAATGGACAACGGGTTCGAGCCGGCCATGGGACCAACACAAGCCACCGTGTCGGCCACGCACCCCGCATTCAGTCCTGCTACGAAACATAGACTCATATCTGGTACTGTTAATCGAGATGTTTCGACGAAACAGGAAAACAGACCCGAAGGTATATTAAAATATTCCAACCCGAAACAATTCCAGGACCTACACATGTTTAGATATTTGATAACATGATATTTGATCAGTATAAGTTGACATATTTAATAAATATTTGTATTAATTGTTAAAAGATGTCCGATTACAGTTTTCTTGAGTTGTCCGCGTACTTACACCAAAAACGTTTACGATAAAAAACTTATCCTTTCCCCATGCCATTTACTCAAGAGCAAGACCTTCCGCAGATCGCAACAATTTGCAATGAGCGTCAATTTGGTAGGTAGTAGGTAGTTGGTAGTTGGATATTCGAATAACCAACTACCTACTAGTTGGTAGTTGGTTATTCGTAATTCCAAACTATATAATAACTGGTAGTTGGTAACTCAATACACTATCACCAGAATGAAATGTTCAAACACACCATACTCCTTCCTTAACACAGAATAAAGCAGGGGACCTAGTTGGTTATTAGTGTGAATCTCCAACTACCAACCAGAAGGTAGTTGATAATTCGAACTTTGCATGTATTCCTCTCAAAAAAGAAAGTATTTTCCCGAAAGAAATGTAACTGATATATAACACGATAGATGTGTTCTACAACATGGTAACACGCCCTTCTCCCTACGTCCACCAGGGGACTCAGTTGGTTATTCGCGTGAATCCCCAACTACCAACCAGAAGGTAGTTGGTAATTCGAACTTTGCAAGTATTCTTCTCAAAATAG
>JAFMSR010000018.1:35099889-35147461 GCA_022818135.1 Saxidomus purpurata
AAACATCTTTTTCTCTGAAACCACCAGGCCTAGAGCTTAGATATTTGGCATGTAGCATTGCCTAGAAGACCTCTTCAAAGTTTGTTCAAATTATGCCCCTGGGGTTAAAACTGACCTTGCCCGAGGGGGTTTATTTGTTTTACAAAGGCGTATATAGGAAAACTTATTTGGTATATAACATTATCTAGTGATCTTCCACCAGGCATGTGGACTTGTACAAAAGTGAGCGATATAGGGCCATCTTGGCCCTCTTGTTTACAATTGCTACCAAGATTTTTAGTTATGTTGTTGATTCTAGCCATTACTTTTATATTTTATGTTTTAGTGTATCATTTTTGGGAAATCATTACTTTTCATCGGGAAACGAACACAATGTTTACATGACTACAGGTGGTCTGAGAAATACGTTGCTTCGTATTCAAATGATATAACTCATATCTGCAGTTGAAGATACGACTATTGATGAGATTGAATAAAAATGTGATGTTTTCGAGACATGGAGGCAGAGTGCGCTCTGTATCCGGAATTACATTTGCATGCGTAAAGCGTGTAAAGGATTCAAACGACAGTCAAGCGTCTGACGGTATATAAAAGACTTCAATTAATCAACAAAGCTGTTCAAGTCCATGGGGGAGATTGAACACGTATATAATGTTATAAAGGTGCTTAGCCGATTATTGACATATTATTTAGCATTGTCGTAATTGATCATCTTTGAAGTGATACAGAGGGAAGATTCGACCTTCACAGTTGTGACTAGATAAATGCATTTCACTGCTCAGCTGAAGAATGTAGTTATCAAGTTGTAGTTGTCACAAATTGTCTGATTTCGTTGCAGTGTTAACAATGTTCGTGCCTTTTCCAGAAACATCACAATGGGCACATTTGTAATTTGACAAATAAATATTTTTGTTATCCAAAGGCATCAAGTAATTTACGTTTTGAAAGGTACAGTTACATGGCAATAATTTATCGAAATCATAATGCATCATGTTTACGCAGCAGTATCCTTTTCTATTGTCAGATCCTAAGTATTAACTTTCTTTTCGGTATCTATGCTGTTTGGGTTAACTCTACTTCTTTGGGGTAGAAAAAGGCACGGGGTTTTATAAACATTTGTGCGGGAAATATCTGGCACTTCGAGGTTAGCTACAGAAGAATAAGGTTTTGTCTTGCCAGCTAAATTTCAAAATGAGTTCTACAGACGATGTTCAATGGGAGTCGCCTAATATACAGTCAGGAGACAAACAATTTTCAGGCGGGATTGCAACGAGAAAATTTAGACTTCACAGACTACGTAGGGACGCGCAGAAAAACATGTTGTTGGGCGAGATTGAGACCAGTATACATGTAACAAGAGATCATCACGGGTGGGATACAGTACGCGAATATTCGGACGATACCTTGCCGGTGTGGTTCGGCTACGAGGAGCGCTTCAAGTGCAGAAGGGCTCGTAAGATATACACAGAATCGCTAGGTGTCGAATCTGACAGGAGTCGAAGTCTCGGCAAGGAGCTGCCGTCGGTCAATCAATGAAAGTTGAGTATACTTGTACCTCTGATATTTTGAATGTTTCTGAATATGAATTAAAAATCGGTGCTAAATCAGAGCTATCTGTTACAAATTCTGTTAAAATGAATGTAGGTTTTTTGGACACAAGAAATTATATATCTCCGTCTTGTCATACTGCCTCAGCACCTCTCACGAGTATTATGGGCAGGGTGCACGCCGGGTGTCAATAAAAATAAAATAAAAGCAAAAATAAGATAACTGCAAGGTTGTTTAATCAAGATTGTTAAAACTGTTAAAAATTGTAAAAGAATAAAAGGTTAAACTGGAGTACTTTCATAGAAGATGTCATGGGTAACGGCTATAAAATTCCATTGAACTTGGTCAGAGTCGATATTTCTTAGCAATAATAGTTCGGCTTTCAAACTTTAATTGATAAGGAATGTGTACAAGTTTCTATGAATAGCGTAGGGAAAGAAAGATTGATTTTGTATTTTATGCATATGTAAATTAAGGTCATAAAGAAGCTCTTAATTACTGTCAACAAGATAGTTTTATGTTGCAATTTGATCTAAAATGTAAACATATTTTCAAATTCAAAAATACTTGGACTTTCTTGGGTTCAAGTTGGAAAAGCAGTAACTGGCTACTTTTGAGAATAACCGAACACTCTTGCTGTACGTAGAAAAACTTTTTCGAAGTTCACTGTTTGAAGAGTGCTTTTGTGTACTTTAGATTATTACTGTAATCTGGGCGCGATTTGCACGAAATTTCTGACCCTTCGGGGGTTTGGTTGTTGAATCGTAAAAATGACAAAGTTTATAATTTCTAAGCTACTGAATGAATGTATGATTATTTATGCTTACTTATTGGAAAGGACTATAATTTTGACTTTTCTGTGTGCCTCTGGCCTGGGTCAGGGAAGAGTGATACTATTATCACGTGGAATGGTTGCGGTAAAGGGTAATTTTGCTTTTGGTGTGTTTTATATAGAAGGGTGTATTTAATTTAAATGCATATATGTTTCGGCGTAGATTATTGTATACATACTAATTTTGAACAAGAGTTAATGATTTTGCCCTTTTCCAGAAATTATGGACATGTTTCAATTTGATTTAAAATCAGAGATATCATCATGTAAAAATACATAAAAATTTCAAAAATACTTGGGGATTTTCGTGGGTTAAACAGGTTTGGTCACAGTTAAAAACGAGCTAAAATAGCTAGTTGAGCTAAAATAGCTTGAATTAGCTAAATATCGATGAATAGAAACGTACAAAATTGATCACAATTGATACTTGTCCGAAATATCGAACATAGTCGGGGAGTATACAACTCCAAGTTTCGGCAACAAGTATAACAGCATCATTATACCCCCACAAAACGAAGTTTGGGGGGGCGGTATATAGTAGTGAGCTTGTCGGTTTGTCGGTCGGTCTGTTGCTTTTCATGGTTACCGGATGATAACTCGTGAACGACTTTGCCCTTTTGAATAATTTTTGGTACACACCTGCAACTTCATGAAATACAGGTCAAGTTCAACTTTGGGGTCAGTAGGTCAAAGGTCAAGGTCACAGTGACTCTGAACTGTAAAACAGTTTCCGGATGATAACTCCTGAAAGGTTTGACCGATTTAAATAATATTTGGTATACACGTGCAACTTTATGAAATACAGGTCAAGTTCGACTTTGGGGTCAGTAGGTCAAAGGTCAAGTCACAGTGACTCTGTAATGTAAAACAGTTTCCGGATGATAACTCATGAAAGGCCTGACCGATTTATAAATAATTTTTGCACACAAGTTCGACTTTGGGGTCAAAGGTCAAGGTTGCAGTGACTCTGAACTGTAAAACAGTTTCCGGATGATAACTCATGAAAGGCTTGACCGATTTAAATAATTTTCGGTACACAGCTGTAACATCATAAAATACAGGTCATGTTCGACTTTTGGGTCAGTAGGTCAAAGGTCAAGGTCACAGTGACTCTGAACTGTAATGTAAAACAGTTTCCGGATGATAACTCATGAAAGGCTTGACCGATTTAAATAATTTTCGGTACACAGCTGTAACATCATAAAATACAGGTCAAGTTCGACTTTGGGGTCAGTAGGTCAAAGGTCAAGGTCACAGTGAGCCTAAAACGGTTTACTTGGAACATTTGAATCGTTTCTATTTCTTACGCTTGTCCAGGCGCTTTCTTTTAAACTAATTACTTTGGGGTCAGTAGGTCAAAGGTCAAGGTCACAGTGACTCTGCACTGTAAAACGGTTTCCGGATGATAACTAATGAAAGGCCTGACCGATTTAGATAATTTTTTGTACACAACTGTAACATCATGAAATACAGGTCAAGTGCGACTTTGGGGTCAGTAGGCCAAAGGTCAAGGTCACAGTAACCTTCAACACTAAAACGGTTTACTTGGAACATTTAAATGGTTTCTGTTTCTTACGCTTTTCCAGGCGCTATTTTTTACACTGTATGGCCATTCCTTTCTTATGGTTGCCATACTTCTGTGACAAAGCTGTATTGTGGGGGTATAATTCGTCACTCTTGTGACAGTTCTAGTTTTCATTCTACTTCAACCTCCGCATTTTGTAGAAATTTTAGGGTAAAAACTGCTGATTTTGAAAACTACCTTCAATATTACGTGATTCGTGTGAAAAGCTTTGAAGAAGTTACAATATCTTTACACCACTTGAAGCGCAGTCGCCATACTTTCAGTTATGACCTTTGACCTTCTATATGTAACATGGAATTCAGACGAATTCTTATGTTCTAATAATTATGCTACAGGGTGTTCTCATACGTTTTGGTACGCACATATATTAATATATGCGATTAAAGAATATTGAAAGTGATATTATATTTTTTAACACGTGACTTCCAGTGCACGTATTGCACGGGTTTTTATGCCCCCGAAGGGAGGCATATTAAAATCGCACCGTCTGTCCGTCCGTCTGTCCGTCCGTCCGTGCGTCCCCACTTACAAATTCGTGTCCGGACTGTAACTCTGTCATGCATTGAAGGATTTTAAAATAACTTGGCACACATGTCTACCACATCAAGACGACGTGTCGCGTGCAAGACCCACATCCCTACCTCAAAGGTGAAGGTCACACTTGAGTATGAAGGTTATGGAATCCTCTATATATGCACACATTCGTGTCCGGACTGTAACTTTGTCATGCATTGAAGGATTTTAAAATAACTTGGCACAAATGTCTAGCACATCAAGACGACGTGTCGCGTGCAAGACCCACGTCCCTACCTCAAAGGTCAAGGTCACACTTAGAGTTTGAAGGTAATGGATTCCTCTATATATGCATATATGCACGCATTCGTGTCCGGACTGTAATTTTGTCATGCTTTGAAGGATTTTAAAATAATTTGGCACAAATGTCTAGCACATCAAGACGACGTGTCGCGTGCAAGACCCACATCCCTACCACAAAGGTCAAGGTCACACTTAGAATTTATAGGTAATGGAATCCTGTATATATGCATACATTTGTGTCCGGACTATAACTTCATTATGCTTTGAAGGATTTTAAAATAACTTGGCAAAAATGTCTAGCACATCAAGCGGATGTGTCCAGACAAGACCCAAGTCCCTACCTCAAAGGTCAAGGTCACACTTAGTGTTTAAAGTAATGGAATACTGTATGCATGATTACTCTGTCATGCATGGAAGGATTTTAAAATTACATAGCACATTTATTGAGCACATGGAGAGGACACAGACTGTGAGGCACCTCTTTCGGGGGCATTCGTCACTTGTGAGGGACAGCTCTTGTTTTAACTTCAAAACAACATTCGTCATTATTTGAGGATTCGAGAGTGGCTCGATAATCTACAAGCTTTCTTCACACTGTACCTTTAATAAATAAGTTTAAAGTACATCACAAAACTTCGTTGGACAAACAGCTATTTACTATTTCTCAGCGTATTGTTTTCCAGCATGGTAAGTAATATTTATAACTTCGTAGTGAAATATTTACCAATTGTATAATACATGCTTCACATACTTATGCTAAACTTTATTTTACAAATTGTCAACATCATCTTAAGCATCTTCATCATCATCATCATCATCATCATCATTATCAGCATCTACAAAGTAAATAAAACATTAAATGCATGAAGAGAAGGCAGTATTTTTTAGCAAACCAGCATGGTCAATACTTATAACAAAATTTAAAATCATGTTTTACAGAATACTAAAGGTAACAATCCTGGTAAAAATTTAAAAGGACAACCATCAAGAGCTAAACTGCATCACACGGGGACGGTGAAGGTCACATATACTGAGGACCCGAGCAGAAGGTCACAGACACTTCACAAAAGAAAAGGGGCCATATTTAAAAAGGTACTTACTGTTATCACTTTCTACGGCACTTGCATTCTCTAAAGCAACCATTACCTCTTTGTAAAACATCAACATGTCTTTCTTGGTTTTCACTGAAGCACATATATTGAATGCTTATGAATATAACGAAATAACTGTTACGTTAATGTTTCTATTCATAGAACATTTTATTCGAAAATAAATGAATAGAAAAATGCATTATTAATATAATTATAAATCCTGCTTTAAGATCGATGAGTCGTCGACAATGACCCAAAGTCAATGGAGAGTTGACTGGAAAAGTGAGTCGGGTGCATGTGGTAGTTTTCAGACACAGAACTGGCATGAAGGTGAGTGAAATGTGTACTGAATAACTAGGAATTAACAATTCAACAACAATACTTTATTATAACAGGGTTTTTGTCGAGCCCGCTTGCGGTAAGCTCGATGAAGTTGTGACTTTTGGCGGTTCGGTGTATGTGCGTGCGTCTGTGCGTCCGTCCGATTTTGTCCGGACCATATCTTTT
Organism: Saxidomus purpurata; assembly: GCA_022818135.1. Lineage (NCBI taxonomy): Eukaryota > Metazoa > Mollusca > Bivalvia > Venerida > Veneridae > Saxidomus > Saxidomus purpurata. The sequence continues at coordinate 35,106,269 of JAFMSR010000018.1, forward strand.
TCATGCATGGAGGGATTTTGTTGTTACTTGGCACAAATGTTCACCATCATGAGACAGAGTGTCATGCGCAAGAACCAGGTCCATAGGTCTAAGGTCAAGGTCACACTTAGAGGTTAAAGTTCAAAGTCAAGAATATCTTTGTCTTTAGCATTTCTTCTTCATGCATGGAGGGATTTTGATCCTACTTTCTACAAATGTTCGCCACCATGGGTTACCCTTGTTTTTATAATTACTTCCCTTTGTTGTTACTTTAAATAGCTTATATTGTAACTTTTTTATTACTGGCCGTAGAGAAAAATCGAGACCACTTTTCTGTGGTACAACATGCATGTTACATCCAATATTTAGGTGTATTTTTACCCATCTCTACTTGGTAAGGAGTTAGCCCTTTTGACATATGGCGGGCTCGACATGTTGCACGTGGACATCTAGTTATATCTATATACATATTTATTTAATTTATAACAGAAACCCACCTTTTGTCACTGTATAAGACAACAAAACTTTATGCATACTTTGATAGCAATATATACAAAGCTATAAACATTATACATTATGAAATTAAGTGCCCACAATGTAGCTGTTGTTTTTTTTTCCAATTTTGGTAGTTACAATTCCTCAAGTGGAAGAAAGAAGACCGGAGACTTCACCTAGACCTACCTTCGAAGACACTGCTATATACCCGGATCCTCCTACGAGCATTGTTAATTCTCCTGCCACACAGCCACACAGTGACAGCAAAGAAAAAAGTGTTTGTGACTTGTGTCATAGAAGTGCCATCAGCAAGATGGAAAAAGATGTATGGCTGAATTGTGAATTCAGGAAGGGCTGTAATTACTGGGTACATACTTTGTGCGTAGGCATTGTTGTGAAAAAAACTTCGGATTTAGATGATATACATTTTTTTGCCCACAGCATATTAAAAAATTTAAGAAATAAATAGATAGAGGATAATTGTTGGTTTCGGTGTAAGATCACGTTATAATTTCACCGAGTGGGAACCAAAAGTGGTATTTTCACGAGTGGCGTAGCCACGAGTGAAAATAACAACTTTTGGTGTTCACGAGTGAAATTAACGTGATATTACACCGATACCAACAATTTTTCTGTTTATTTTATGGTTAAAACTCTACTTTTATTGAGTTTGTTTCTATAAAATATAGAAAATCGCGGGAAACGTCATCAGAAAACATAGCGCAAATGACGTCATTTTAACGACGTCATCGTCGCATGGTTTCCAGCGTTAATTACGCTCGGTATACTTTTTGACGTAAATCCGGGTATAAGATTGCAAAACAGTGAAAAATAAAAATGGTAATCCACTGTTTCAAAACTGTGGATTACCACTTCTATTTCACTGAAAAAACTCTATAATTCACTGGAAAACATAAAATAAAAAATATTATTTACCTTTTATTTTTTTCCACTCATTATCTAAGGCAAAACGCTTCTTCAATGTCTCCTTGGATTCTTACTTCATTTATTGCATTTTCTATAATGTGCATTATTTGAGCTTTCGACTTTTTTTCCATATCATGGAATTTAGACCTTTGCAGTGGTGTCACAAATACCGGTGTCAAAGCTACACGTTTCCCTGGTGAAACTCCGTTCGTGATAGCATTCAAGTAGTATGTTAAGTTCTATCTGCATGTGGTCTCGAACTGTAACAGATCTCTGTACAAAGCGCATCCAGATACAGATACATGTGCACTAAGAGTAAGTAGAAAAAATATTAAACAAATATGTTGGTGTCCCAGAAGTAACATTACGTAATGATTTTATAGTATAATGTTTGGCCAATATTTAATTTGTATTCAGGAAATATTAAAAATCCATTTCATGCTATATTGAAAGACGTGTCGTAAAGAACAGTTGAAATATGCATAATATGAAATAATGGAACGCTGAAAGTAGTTGAATTTTTAAGAAAAATCGGGTATATACAGCAGTATTCATAACTGAAACTATTTTAATAACTATTTTAGTATTTAACGCAAGGTGTCTTGTAATTAATTTTAATAATATGTACCTATTAACATTGCCGGTATTACTTTAAGTACGCAGTTTGTCTCAGCTTTACCCGCCACTGGAGGATTTCATTACTTAAATCGCGCTGATAAAGAGGCGTCTGTAGCAGCTGGTCCATCAAGTGTACTTTGTCGAATCTTAAAAACGCAAGGAAATAATTTGCCAATATTTCTGATTTGTATGTTACGTTAACTTAATTCTACATAATTATTGATAATTAAATTTGTGCAGCGGTATTATAAAAACATTTATTAATTCAGTTATGTCCGTAAAATATTATTTTATGAAAAAAATATTTTTAATCTTTAATAAAGGTTTATTGCATTATATACATTTTTAAGTTTGGATTATTAAAATAAAGAAATAAATATTTATTAATAAGTAGTAAAATAACATAATAATGATAGATAAATATGCATGTGATAAAATAACATTTTCCAATTAAATATTTTAAATTATTACATATAAATATATATATATATGTTTTTAAAAAAATAATATATCACAAATTAATACAAAATAAATGTATTTATTGTATGTGTTGATATATTTATCAATTAATTGGTGAAAATAAAACTAAACAAAATTTAGATAATATGTTTAATTATAAATTAATTTATATTTTGGATAACAAATTTTCTTCTAAATTATATTATTGAAGAAAAAGATTATCCTTTTGCACGTCTGTTTACAGCTTCTAATACAAAATCACCCCCTTCGCCTTTGCTGCAATGTCCAGAAACTGAATATGCTTGAGTTTGGTCTAAAAATGCTTCACGTCATCAGGGGCTAATACATGACATTTAAGGTCTCTGTACATGATTTCTTGATAATATGTTTGATTTAAACCGTAAAAAAGTTTCATAAATTGACACTTGCTTGCTACAATAAATTAAGCATTATTTCTACGAACACCACATCGCAATACAAACACAGCAAGAACATAGTTCAATACAACATCGCATATAAAACGGTAGTTCTTATCATTGCTCTGAGCAATATAGACATAAAAACGAGCAACAGAAGGTGTTTGGTCCTGTTTTATATACGTTGTTAAGAGTTCATCTAGTGTTGCCTTTAAAAATATGGTGAGAATCATCCAGGATTTATGGTTGTCCGTACAGGATTGGCAGCAAACAAGGGCTCTTGGTGTTCTATATCCTAACATTTTGCTATGTCCTGTAAACATACTTCTCAAAGAAGCTTGAAGCAACCCTTAACCGCATTCATTTCTAAATGGCCCAGTCCAGGTATGAGCAGAATATCTTTAAGACTATCTGTTTCCTGTATTAGCCTTGACCCCAGTGCATAAGGCAGACCATCGCATCCTACACATGTCAATTTCCGTTTGAAGGCAACGCCACGTTGATCATGTATGTGCTGTTATAATGTAATATGATAATACACATAGAAAGTAGGGAACATAAATGATATAAATTACTATACTATGTGTATTGGTATAGACGCATTTACATATTCACATTTTAATTATAAAGGTAAATTTGTAATAAATTATAAATTTTACATTTTTAAAAAAATGAAATGATGCATAACAATATACATGAATATGGCGTTTTGGCAAGTTAACGTGCACCGCCTAATGAAATTGCTAAAAAAAATATCAATGACAAACATGTATAACCTGTAGTACTTTTTTTACAGAATCATACGGTCAAGGGTTGTGTAGTATCGGATCTGCGACTTTCAATTCCGGTTTAGTGGGCAAGTGACCAGTTGGAACCCAAGCATAAGGGTCAACAGATACAGTCTTCTGTCTTGGTCCGAACATACCTTTAATTATAATAATAAATATCATATCCATTGTAACAATGTAATTATTGGGTGGGATTTTAATGATAAGAAGGAAATTAATATCACTCATTGTGTTTATATCAATTTTCCCCTGAATATTTTTGTTGAATAACAATGAAAAAGTATTTCTTAAAAAGTATACATGTATAAATATTAAATATATGTTAATACTTTTATTATAATTTTTTATATTTTCCATATTAAAATTGTATACACTTTTTAAACTTCTGTTAATATTTTCACGCCTTATCATTAAACGCAATTGTGAAACTATATTGCAGTGACTTTTGGCAGTGTATATTATATATAACATAATTAATATGAGTGAGATGCCGATATAATTAGCATACCGTCTATTTCATTTTGAACTGCGTCACCCAAATCAGATTCTGTGGTGAGTTGAACAATTCTGTCTGCGATGAACTTATTTCTTATGTTGGCAAAATTATTTTCTCCATCCGTAATGGCATTATTTATCAATGGCACCGTTGCATGTTCATCAGCTGTATGGAGCCATTGTCTTGGTCTTAGACAGGCAGAATGCTGTAACGTGCTGTTTATGTTGGGATTTATATTCAACACCATTGTTATTACAGATGCTTTAGTTTTATGACCAAAGGTAACACGCCAATTGCGGGCAATTACTTGATTGTTATCAAAGAAAGTAACATGATCTTTCTCTTCATTATTTTGTAATGGCTGAGTAGCCTTAGACTTGAGCCATCTCTGTAAGGTCATATAGCTACCACAAGCTGTCTATTGTTAAGTTTTGAAATGACCTTGCTGCCACTTACATAATATGCAATCAAATTGTTACAAAATGGTAAGGGCGCAACATAGGTAAGCCTTCTAGCTTTGTATACGCTGTCTACAGCGTTTACAACACACAGTTCTTTTTTGCTATTGCTGTTATTTGAACACCCAGCTGCTGACAATAAAAACCGAACTAAAACATTGTTCTTTTATTTCAACCAAGAAGAAACACTAAATGATTTTAAATTATCAGCTTCTTTATATATACCACTGCTTTCTACCATATCTTTATCAATCGAATCGCTTATACGACTACCTATTGCTTCAGCAATTTCAGCTACATCATCCATGCTATATTTATACAAAACACAACTTATGATTTTATCTATACTAAGGACAAAGGTTCTGTCCGGTTCAAAATTGTTAAATTAAATTTTAATTGTACGTTACTTTTAATTTTTATTTGCAAATTTATATTTTAAGACTACGTGCTACATCAGAAGGTGTTAAGAATTCTATACAAAAACATCAATCAACTGTGACGGCATAAACCATGAATTTCACATTTATCTAAATTTAATGTACATGAAGCTTATAATCACAAAAATCTCAAGTGATATTTGTTACCAAAGGATAGTCCTATCGAAAGACGTAAAGATTTAGACACATACTCAACATATGTTGTTATTACGAAGCTTTCAAGATAGCAAAATATGCGCATTTTATGTCGACTGGAGGTCATTGAGCCTACAACACATGTTGCACGTGCGTTAAACGCCCACGAACATTTTATTCGACGTCACGAACATTGAAAATGTGTAAATTGATTCGAAAATGATGACATTCTTATGCTTTTCTAGTTGTGAATACAATATCCAATTTCAGTTTTTGTGTTTCTTTAATTATACCGGACAGGACTTTTGTCCTTAAGTATATTTCACTAGATTTTCTTTTTAAACCACTGCTCTGTAAAAAATGTTTACAAATATAGTCAATACAAAGTTGACAGACTGCATTGGAATTTCTTGTCAAAAGATTGTTTCTTTTCATATAGTTTAGAACGTCAACCTTTATTTTTTAATTTTTAACTTTGTGGACATAACTATCTTTACCCTCACTAAATTTCTGGTGCTCTCTACAGGAACATGTATGTGGCATCTTTATTAATTAATTCAAACTTTATCAACGTAAGCTGTATGTTTTTGTATACGTGTCATATATATATATACCACTTCCTGTGTGTAGAAATGAAAACAAACGGAAATTATTTATAAATATATTTCAAATAAAAAATATATTTTTATATAAACTATACCAAATTTAACCCATGTTTATAAAGTCATATGAGTACACCCTGTACAAAATTATTGAAACAATAGATTTCGTTTAATTAATTAGGTTATTGTTACTACCAAGCAAGGGAAACAACTTCAGTTGCAGAAAAGTAGCCATATGCGAAAAATCAATCTGAAATATTCACGATTTATAACCAAACGCAGAAGTTTCAGAAGTAATTTTCAAAATCAGCAGTTTTTACCCTAAAATTTCAACAAAATGCGGAGGTTGAAGTAGAATGAAAAAGATGCTGTAAGACTTGTTGCCGAAACTTGGAGTTGTATACTCCTCGACTATGTTCGATATTTCGGACAAGTATCAATTGTGATCAATTTTGTACGTTTCTATTCATCTTTAGCTTTTTATTCATATTTAGCTAATTCAAGCTATTTTAGCTTCAACTAGCTATTATAGCTCGTTTTTAACTGTGACCAAACCTGTTAAAGATGGAAAAGCAGTAACGTGCTAGTTTTGAGAATAACCGCAAATTAATGCTGTGGGTAGACAAACTTTTCGAAGTTCATTGTTCAAGAGTGCTTTTGTGTACTTCATATTATTATTGTAATTTTGGCTCGATTTGCATGAAATTCTGAACTGAGAGCGGGACTGCATAATGGATGTTTTATGTTTCGGTGGTTTGGTTGTTGTTGAGTTGTTAAAATGTCAAAGTTTATTATGCATAGCGTGTAAGTACTGGTATTTGTTATCAGAGAGGACTATAATTTAGAAACTTTTCTGCGTGCCTCTGGTCTGGGTCAGAGAAGAGTGATACTATTATCACTTGGTATGGTTTCGGTAAAGGATAATTTTGTTTGGGGTGTTTATATAGAAGGGTGTATAATAATACATATAATATAATATAATAGAATCATATAATATGATAATGTTCGGCGTAGATTATTGTATACATACTAATATTGAACATGAGTTCATGATTTTGCTCTTCTCCAGAATTTATGGACATGTTTCAAATTGATATAAAATCAGAGATATCATGTAAACATATATAAAATTTCAAAAATACATGGGATTTTCTCGGGTTTAAGATGGAAAAGCAGTAACGTCCTAGGCTCCAAACTCTTGCTGTACGAAGTAAAACGTTTTCGAAGTTCACTGTTTCAAGAGTGCTTTTGTGTACTTCATATTATAACTGTTATTTGGGCGCGATTTGCACGAAATTCTGATCTGAGAGCAGGACTACATAATGGACGTTTATGTATCGGGGCTTTGGTTGTTGAATCGTAAAAATTGTCAAACGTTTATAAATTCTAAGCTACTAAGTAAATGAATGTTTATTTATGCATAGCGTGTTAGTACTGATATTCGTTTTTGGAAAGGACTATAATTTTGACTTTGTGTGCCTCTGGTCTGGGTCAGGGAAGAGTGATGCTATTATCACTTGGTATTGTTTCGGTAAAGGATAATTTTGCTTTGGTGGTGTTTATATAGAAGGGTGTATTTGAGAAGCATATATATGTTTCGGCGAAGATTATTGTATATATACTTATTTTGAACATGGGTTAATGATTCTGCTCTTTTTCAGAATTTATGGACAAATAAATCATGGATAGAAATACGTGATCTGGCTCAGACAAGTTCTTCGAAGGCAGCAGCGCTCAAAATACTGGATTTGGCTAAAGCCTGTAAAGCCAAGAATACTATTATAAAGTACGATGCATATTTTGTGAAGTTTATCAACTGATGTAACGAGCATAACCTACGATACTTGCCAATCAAAGAATCTACCGTTTGTGTTTCTCTTAGTGATTTAACTCTACAAAACGTTTCAGATGCTGTGTTAGATTGGTATTTCTACAGTATAAACTGGACACATCACTTGTATCTACACAACAATCCTTGTGAAAACAGTTTGGTTAAGTAAGTTTATGGAGGTAGTAAAAAGATTCTGTGAAAGTATATGTTCAGAAACTACCTGTGACAGTAGACATGTTGAATCGTTTGGTAGATTTATATGAAAAAGATGATAAAAACATGAACTTGAAATATTTGAGAACTTGTGTCCTGTATATTCTTTGTTTTTCAGGGTTTTTGCGCTTTACTGAGCTCAGTTCTTTTCAAATCAAACATCTTTGTTAATTCGAGACGGTAGCAACATATCCTACTTGTACAAACATATTTGTTGTTGTGTTATTCTATATTAAGGGATAGTTTAGAAAAGATCTTTTAAAATCTTTTATTTTGGACGAACGTAGTGAGGGAGAAAATAATTAACTTTCTTTTCGGTATCTATGCTGTTTGGGTTAACTCTACTTCTTTGGGGTAGAAAAAAGCACGGGGTTTTATAAACATTTGTGCGGGAAATATCTGGCTCTTCGAGGTTAGCTACTGAAGAATAAGGTTTTGTCTTGCCAGCTAAATTCTTTTTACTGAGTTTGAAAGATAACAATAATATTAGTAATTATTAATGTATTTACCGAGAAGTCAGGTGGTGAAAGAGACACTTCATATATACTGTTTGTAGCCTGTCTTTTCGGTTTACATATACATTCAATTTTCTTCACATGTGTATTGTCTGAGATGGGGTTATTGTGACCGGGGTTGTAGTAGAACTCTATTGAAGTAATCACTCCTGAATGTATTGTTCAATATTGAAGTTGGAAATTGCTTGTAAATAAAATTTGATTGTACTGTCGGTAGAGACGGTAGCAACCTATCCTACCTGTACAAACATATTTGTTGTTGTGTTATTCTATATTAAGGGATAGTTTAGAAAAGAAATCTTTTATTTTCGGACAAACGTAGTGAGGGAGAAAATAATACACCATCAATTCCCGTAAAACTCGGAATTAAACAACATTTGTTACTTAGAAAATACGTTTTATTTAAAGGCTATTTTGTGAAAGGCCGGTGGGTCATGCTAATTGCTAAATGCTTTTTGCGAAATGCCAAATGCTTATTAGTATAACCAAATCAATCTTAGATAATCTAAATATGGAAAGCCAGCGCATTTTAGCTCACCTGGCACAAAGTAGGATCGCATTCCGTCCGGGATCCGTCGTACGTCGTCCCTCTACTATTTCCTTCAAACGACATCTCCTCTGAAACAAGTCGGCCAATGTTGATGAAACTTTGTAGGGATGTTCTTTGCATGAAGCTCTATCAAAGTTGTTCAAAGACTTCCATTCCATGCAGAACTCTGGTTGCTATGGCAACAAATAGAAACAAACTTTAAAAATCTTCTTCTCTGAAACCACAAGGCCGAGAGCTTAGATAGTTAGCATGTAGCATTGTCTAGTAGACTTCTACCAAGATTGTTCAAATTATGAACCCTGGGTCAAAATTGACCCCGCGCGGGTGGTCACTTAGTTTTACATAGGCTTATATAGGAAAAACTTTAAAAATCTTCTTCTCTGAAACCACAAGGCCGAGAGTTTAGATATTTGGCATGTAGCATTGTCTAGTGGACTTCTACCAAGATTGTTCAAATTATGAACCCTGGGTCAAAATTGATCCCGCACGGGGGTCACTTAGTTTTACATAGGCTTATATAGCAAAATTTTTTTTAATCTTCTTCTCTGAAACCACAAGGCCTAGAGCTTAGATATTTGGCATGTATGATTGTCTAGTGGACCTCTACAAAGATTGTTAAAATTATGAGCCCTGGGTCAAAATTGATCTCGCCCGGGGGTCACTTGGTTTTACGTAGGCTTAAAATGTATATAGGAAAAACTTTAAAAATCTTATTCTCTGAAACCACAAGGCCAGAGCTGAGATATTTAGCATGTAGCATTGTCTAGTGGACCTTTACCAAGATTGTTCAAATTATGACCCCCAGGTCAAAATAAACCCTTCCCGGGAGGGTGCGAGAAGGCACTTGATTTCACATAGGCTTATACAGGGAAAACTTTTTTAAAAAAACACAAGGCCGACAGGCAGATATTTGAAATGTTACGTAGCATTTTGTAGTGGACCTCTACGAATTATGTTAGAATCTTGAACCCTTTTATTATAGCAAATGGTAGTCAGGTATCCTTTCTTAATGGAAGGCCGGTTGGTCATGCTAATTGCTAAATACCTTTTGCTAATTGTTTTTTGCTAAATGTTTTTGCTAAATGCTAATTGCGTAATAAATCCCTGGTCTGTGTCGAGTTTACTTTAAATAAACACTAAATTAATCTTATAGAATCTAATAAAGGATACAAATTCTTCATTTGTATATAAATAGGAAAACGCAATGTAAACAAAAAGCCTGTAGCATTTAGCAATGAGCAAAAAGCATTTAACAAATGGCATGACGCGTTCAGCACCAGCATAAAGCATTTAGCAATTATCAAAACGCAGTTAGCATGATAATTGGCATAACGCAGATAATCTTTTAGCAAAAAGAATTCAGCAAGAACGTAAGAAGCAAAAACCAAATAGCAAGACAAACCGTCCTTCCAATTGTATTAGATCTATGGAAAGCCGGTGGGTCTTGCTTATTGCTAAATGCTATTTGCTAAATGACTTTTGGCATGGTAGTTGCCTTTGGCTAACTGGCTCTTGCTAAATGCTTGTCGGTCCATATACTTCCTATAAGATTAATTTGGTGTTAACAAAATGCGTTTGGCATTCAACAAAACGCAATCTATGGAAATGGCTTCATCGTACATGTACCTGGACTCTCTCTTTCTTTTTATATGAGCCACAAACTCTCTTTGAGAAATTATTCCCGTAGAAAAAGTTTTAATAACGTATAAGAGACCTTTTAGACTCCTGGCAATACAATCAGATGTATTATATTAAGACAGTTTCTGGCAGTAATAACGAGATATAGGATATCTGATTTCTGTGTTAATCGATGACTTAATCGAATTTGTAAGCTGAGAGAGCGAGTTTCATTCAATTTGACTAAAACACTTATGTGTCCGTAAATGCTCATATAAAAGCTGTCGGAACATGTTTCTAGGGTTAAAATATTGTTTCGGATAAGTAAGCGTCATCTTAAAATGTTTGTAACGCCGAGTTGTCTGTTTGAGTGTGAAAGGTTTTAGCGATTCAGCTTTTTTAAAATCAAAGACAAACCATATTTTTTAATGTTATTCCTTTGGGGACTTTTAATGGTTTTGGTTCCTCAGCTTTGAACAATTACATGACGACGAACATGTTTTTACTCTTAGATTTTGCATAGGAAACTTTCCTAATTTGTACTTACAACAATATACAAAGAGGAAAAACATCCAACCATTTTAAAAACGCACTCCCTACATCTGGCAGATTATTTTCTCGAAACATAGATTATTTGTTCAATGAACGTGAAATGTAAATTAAATACAATTTCAAAGAAGAACCTTTACCACAATTACTCAGTATAGAGGCTTTCTGTAAGATACATTGCATCCACCCATTAATTGTACACCAACAACTCTACATAGTTTATTGAATGGTTTATGGTACTGCAGTATATTTAAAACCGCTTTTATCGATAATGACTGGGCATGCATACATGTAGCTGAAACTTTTAGGTTAAGTGAAAATACTTCCAAAGATTCTATTATTTCTGTTTTGAAGGTTATTGAGTTTGTCATAAGTTATAGGGTATGTCCCTTTAATGTGGAGCTGTTCGCTTCTTTGCTTAAAGTCTTGATAGTTTTATTACCTTGTCGGCATTTATGAATGATTACATTATTAAAATAAATAAAACTGTTATTCACCCAAACGTCTGAATTGATTTTGATCATATACCTTGTCTTTAAAAGCTGCCGTTGAAAAAAAAATTGATTTCCAAAAATGACATACTAATACATTAATATAAAACTAAAGGCTAAAATCAACAATATATGTCAAAATCTAGGTAGGAATTTGCAAAAATCGATTGAAAATGAGGGTTTTACGACACCGCTACGCTTTATGTTTAAATTGGAATTTCAAAAGCATTTTTTATTTTGTTGCGTATTATTTCAAATCCACTTAATATACTTTACAGGAATTTATACTGGGACCTTTTTAAATGACTATATGTTATAAATATATGTTATTTTCAAACAGTTTGAAGAATTTTATTGTTTTACCAAAATCTTCGAGCGAGCAGCTTTAACTCATTTGCAAACCGTTCAGCAATCAATAAAACGCATTTCTATCTTTGTAATGCAGAATTGTTTTTTGAAACCGTTTATGCAGACTGTGTGAAAGAAGGAAGTTTGTCTGATGATACCGAAATCGACCAGTCTTAAAGCTGCTCGCTCTCAGTTACCGTTGAAAAAAAAATTATACATAAATATTAAATAAAAGCCTAGAATCAAAATATAAGCAAAATTCTAGATATGAATTTGCAGAAATCGATGGAAAATGTCGGTTACACGGCAATGCTACACTGTATGTTTTTTTGGAATTACAAAACCGTTTGCGACGCTTTTGAATTTGGTAGCATAGTATTTGAAATTTAGAGATATACGTGACAGGAATTAATACTGGAGCCTTTTATATGACTATAAGTTCTAAAATACATAAGTTATATCCATTTTGAAGAACTACATATTTTGCACATTTACCGGTTATAACTAAAGTGATAGCAGTTTTGAAGTAAAACTTAAGAAAAAGTTGATTTTCATCCCCATCCTGTATTTGCACTTATTTCTTCTTACTTGTGTGAAAATGCGATTAATCGTTGTATCGTCAATTGGAGCCTGAATCGTTGTATTTTTAAATGGATAAGTTTTGCCTATAAAATAGCAGATCGGTAAATTGTTGGTATATGCATACGACATTTAACCCAAAGCTACATGATTTCTTCTATGCTAAACGCCTTAACTTCGATAATTTTGAGCATAATCCATGCATTTTGGGTCTGTTTTGCACTTTTTACCGTTGAATCCTCTGCATTCAACTTGCATTACTTTCAAACGCATCGATGTCTGGAACAGCTGACTAGCTACGGTCATGCGAGAAAGAAGTGAGCATTCCGTAAGAGTATTCGTTTCTTCAGAAGTTGCGATTTACCATGTAAAATACACGAATCTGTCATACTGACTTGGGTTTTGTTTACTAAATCAGGCATTTTTTGCTGGAGCCTTGTCGTTACGTTAGCCGAAGCAGTATCGTTAAATTGGAGCCAGTGCGTTTTGCCGATGATTTAGCCTTCAGGAAATACAGTACATCAACTCTTTCACGATGGATGAGTTCGTTTGTCGTACATTTAAATACATTTCATCCATTATGTACCAACTAATGCTTCTCAATATCTATTTGTATCTATTTTCCGTTTATTCCGTCTGTGGATGTAGACATAGCGATAAATATTTATTTTTTATTTATATAAAGGTAATGCGCAGAATCACTCGGGTCAGCTTAGCCGAGTTGGAGCTACACTTTATATATTTAACACCTTTATATTTCAAGAAAATAGCTCAGACACGTATGACATGTCTTCGAAAACATAAATTTGAATGTTTATGGATACAATGCATAAATCATATGCACACCGTTTTATAGTGGCATCTGAAAGCAACAAACATAAGTTGGTTTCAATATATCAATAATATACAGTATTAAATATCCTTAATAAAACATTCTCTAAAACTACCCCATCCCGACAACTTAGACTAGCCAAACAGTATACCAGAAAGATTAGTTTGTCAATTTTCAAACAGTATAGCATTTTAACATAAATGTGGTAATGTATTCAATAAACACTACAGAGTTACAGTAATAACACATTTAATCTTTAAATTCCATCAACTAATGAGTCTGCACACATCATCATGATGTATATGACTACAAAGTTAAAAAAAGATGTTCCTCATGAGTAACGAAAAATCCGAAAGAGGTGTGACACAGTCTGCGACCTTGACCTTCAAGGTTTGGAGACGGTACTTGCGCACGACACTTTATCTCTATGTGCTAAAGATTTGTTCCATTCATTTTAACATCCTTCGATGTATAACAGAGTAACAATCTTGACATATACATGTTCTAAAATATCTGACCTCCTAATGTGGTCTTGGCCTTCAAAGTAAGGACGCTGGATGTGCACGTGTCATTCCCTTTGTCTTGCACGCGACACGTCGTCTTGATGTGATTAACATCTGTGCCAAGTTACAGTCTGGACACGAGTGTGTGCATATCTACAATATTCCATTACCTTTAAACTCTAAGCGTGACCTTGACGTTTGAGTTAGGGACGTGAGTCTTGTATGCGCCACGTCGTCTTGATATGCTGAACATTTGTGCCAATGATTTGAACATCTTTTCATGCATGACAAAGTTACAGCCCGGACACGAAAACAACGGAAGGGCGGACACACGGACAATGCAATTTTAATATCACAATCTTTAGGGCATTAAAAGGTTGAAGGGGATAAAAATCATAGTAAAATGTTAATTATATGATGGGGCACCAATTCCAGTCTCATCAATTTTGTCTTTCAACTTTTCCTTATATAAATGGCAAAAATGATGATCTTTTAACGTCTAGATGTTTCAAAAATCGGATCTGAAATGAGCCATTTCCGTATTTTAAAACGTAATCTTGATTTTACATGGGCATTATCCTTATTAGTCTGGCATGAATGAAGATTTTTATAAATTTTTGCAGACAAACGTTGCAAAACTACTATTTGATGAAGCTGAAAAAGAAAAATTAAACAAGAAAATGTATAAACAAGAGACCAAGATGACCCTATATCGCTGACTACCAATGGCTATAATAAGGGGTCAACAAATGCGTAATAACATGCCAAATATCTAAGCTCTGCCTTTGGCTTTGTACTTTGCTTAAAGTTTTCCCTATATAAGCCTATGCGAAATAAAATAACCTCCTCCTCCTATCCTCCCGGGAAGGGTTAATTTTGACCCGGGGATCATAGTTTAGCAATCTTGGTAGAAGAACACTAGGTTTTTCCACATGCTAAATATCCAATCTCTAGGATTTGTGGTTTCAGAGAAGAAGATTTTTAAAGTTTTTCCTATATGAGTCTATGTAAAACTAAGTGACCCCCGGGCTGGGTCAATATTGACCCGGAGCTCATAATTTCAACAGTCCATGTAAAGGTCTACTAGACATTTAAACACGCCAGATATCTAAACTCCAGGCGTTGTGGTTTCAGAGAAGAAGTTTTTCCTATTTGTTGCCAAAGCAACCATAGTTCTGCAAGGAATGAAATTTTTTGAACAATTTATGTAGAGCTTGATGCAATGAACATTCCTACATAGTTTCATCAACATTGGCCTAGTGGTTTCAGAGATGTCGTTTGAAACAAAACGTTGCCAGATGACGGACGACGGACAATCATCCATTAGAAAAGCCCATTCTCGCAAAGCCAGGTGAGCTAATAAAAAAGATGTATTTGGCTGGGATTTTAACTCCGCTTGTAAAATTGGAAGGCCATTTACTTAACCACTACAGCACATAGACTGACTTGAATGCTTAGGGGAAACTTTATGGTTGCTAATGTGGTGAGACATACTGTTAATTTTCGTCACAGGTTTGGATCGTAGGGGACAAAAATAGAGTACTCGTTTCCTCGGAATAATACATAATTCTAGCAAACATTCGATCTATTGTTAAATTCATTACAACAATTGGCGAAGACACCGTCACATGTATATGTATATGTAGATCGGCATTTGTACGCCAATAGCAACTGTGACTCTCGGGTGACGCCTTTGGTTTTTTTTTTGTTCTCGGTCACATGACAACATCTCTTTAATTATCATCCTGGGCTAGCAGAACTGTTTTACTGATGTACGATTTTTACGAGCTTTGCTAGGTGTGCATAATTCCATAGTATTTCAAGCACCAAGAGGCGAACTAAAGATTTTTTACAAAATTAATTATGTATTCCAAGCTTGTAAATTTAATATAATGCTTTTAATCAATTGAATTCATATATGCCTTGTTATTGGACTGAAGACAGTCGTATTGGCTTGATGTCTGATGTCGAAGGCCGTCTGAAACACAATAACAAAGCCAATATGAATTCAATTAATCAACGACAACTTACAGTATAATATTCTTTTGCACTATATCTTTAAATTTTATAATACGTTCATCTTTCATCAGTTTGTGGCTAAATGTTGAGCACACATGCTAGATTGTAGTTGTTTCAAAATGATGTCCAGGGCTGCAGAAACAGGGTCCCATGTATTGGCCGGGAAAATCGTTAAATCTAATTGCCATGGCTAGATTTCGCAGTTGCCTTGTTTTTCCATATTTGTCGTGCTTTCTTGCATTGGCCGGGTTTTGTATTTATTGGCGAAGTTTCTTCCAAGTTGCAAGAATAAATTAACCAGTATCTTGTCTAATATAGAAAGTTAATAACGGAAGATGTAAAGTTAGCAATGTCATATTGAACTCATTAATCATTTAAACATGTTACTGTTAGAAGATAAATATATCCGCTATACCGTGAAAACCGATTGCGCTGCAGGATCCAACAATTCATATCTACATATTGACAAAATGGATAACAAAGTCATCACTTAAATATTGAAGGAATCACAATAACATGTGTTCTGTTCTTGTAAACATTTGTCTGATACGCAATAAGTAATCTTCAAATACAAAAATGTACGATACAATAATAAGACATATATACCGGTATATTGACGAAGCGAAGTCCTGTTGATATTTCCAACTCTATTAAATCATATTGCGTGACACTGGATTATATGTCTGGCATTTGTTTTACAATGTAACATATTACATGATAATATCATAAATATGGTCTCCTTTGACATAGATTCAATTCACATCCTTATTTGCACACAGTATGTTTTTCTACAATTGAGTGAAACTAAAACTAAATACAGTTTAGAACGTTTTCGGAATAGAAAAACAGTAAAGGACATGATTATAATAGAATATTTTATTTTTAGAAAAGAAAGTAAAGTTAGATCATCGTATTCTTAGACTAATCAAAGTTGTGAAGGAACTGAACATAGCGGACAGGCTCTTAACGTTTAAACAGTTGTGTTAGTTTTTCATAGAAAAACGCACAATGGACCAACGAGAAACACCCTTATGAAACAATTGCCAAATTTACTGATTTCTACATGTACTTGATCCTTTATGACGGATTTGTCGGCGATAATTTTCGGAAAATACATATGTGTCAATGTTAGGTATATAATAAAATACACGACTCAAACAAATCCTGCATTCTGGACCCCATTACTATGGTTTTTCATTAAGGTGAACATATCTATACTTTGCGTTAACTTGAACTGAATTTGCATTGAATCAATCAGTAACAAAAAGTACGTTAAAACGGTAGCTCATCAACAACACACACGGTTTTTATTTGAAATGAAGCCTATCATGTGAGATGATTATATTTGCGCTAGATTTCTTGATATTGAAGTAACAGGCGATGTGTGCTAACACCACTGTGCTAGGTATAAATTCATTTTTTTGTCTTTCTACAGATGCGTAACAAAATAATATAACGTTCAATGGAGAACATTTATCAATTTGATTAATGCTGATATAATTTGACATACAAACTAACGTTTTCCTTTTCAAACGTTGTCCGTGCTTATGTTGTGTTTGCTATGTATCTATGTTTATGGTTGTGTATCTGGTAGACCACTCCCCGATAATTGAAGTTTCATGCTTGAATCAGTTTTAAAATTCGTTTTTCGGTTGATATGATTTAATGACATTTTATTAGACAATCCGATAGGAATATTGCGCAGTATCGTATAAAGTATCGTTAGACATATTCTGGGAGTCACTCCTCCATTGTGGTACTACTGTCCATCGCAGCCAAGCAAATGAGATTGGAGACACCAAACTCATTTATTTCTCAACATTTCTGGAAATTTTATAAATAATTTAGTCCGAATCAAAACTGCTTATCCCTAATTATCTTAAAACGTTCGGCATTCTCTTACGCAGAAACGTGGCTGAATATCAGCGTTACATCGTTTACGCTGTCCTGCAGATATGTCGCTATCCTCATAATCGGAGAAATCGTCTTGTTTACAATATTGTTTACACCGGAATGTATGTGTTTGCTTTATTTGATCAACAGCGGCATGTCCTGTGAATCACCACAAATATTTTAGTTATTTTGTCTTTTATCTTCTTCCCATTTTGGACAATGTTCTCGGATACTATTCAAGATGGCATAGCTCGTACGGGAATACCTTCGAGGTAACTAGCATAAAATTGAAATTGCAGTCAAATGGCACAAACCATGAAATCTACCAGCCGAAAGATAACTAAAAACAATTATTGTATTCCGGGCATAGGCCTTATCAGTATATCCATACGCATATTGTTGTTGGCAGAAATGGAATAATTAGATAGATAAAAGTAGATTTCTTGGGCACCAAAATGATGTACAGAAATCTACTTTGATGCAGTAAATAGGGGGTGGTTCGTTATATAATAGCGGTAGATAACATTTACCATATTCTTATAGATGTAAAATGGAACATGCAATTTGCTGAATTAAAAACTTAACTCTCCATTAATAGCATATGTAGGCGGCACCCACGACAAACGGTACGTGTTTGCAGAAAATTCGGTTGTAGGCGAAAAGATATTGGTTTAATTTTAAGATTATTGCACATGGAATAAATTGATACAAATATCGGATCGCCTAATGCTTGGGCATCAAGCAAGATCATTGCGGGAAATTCAAGTAATGCTGTGGATGATTACTTTGAATATAATACGTATAGCGCATCAGTCGAGGACACTGAAAATCGAGTCAAATCAACGCACTATTGTAAATAGCTGTTATAAGAAACATTTAGCTATTTCACAGCATGTTTATATAGATCATTTTATTGTGCAACAAAATTAAACTGGCACTCATGAATATTTCGTAAGTGGTCGGTAACCATCGGATGAAAATCTAACAAGCGATTGATATAAAAAATCAGTTTCGCACTGTACCAGATACCGCATTCCGAAATGGTGTAGTGGATCAGGCATTTGACTACCAATCGAGCGTATGTCGATTCGAGTCTTCTTTGAATTCTATGCTTACTTAAAAAATCACCGCATTAAACGTTTTTAGTATTGTCCGCGTTGAGCACGAGTTGTTGTTTTAGATATTTAAATACTACTTCAACAGTCTTTTTCCGTCGTCCTGCTAGTATAGAACTAAACAAGAGCAGTTTCTCATAATTGACGAATGCCCCCTAAAAACAAATTTGTCTCACAGACTGTGTCCTCTCCATGTGCTCAACAATTGTGCCTTGTAATTCTAAAATCCTTCCATGTATGACAGAGTTACCATGCATACAATAGTCCATTTCCTTTAAACTCTAAGTATAACCTTGACCTTTGACATTTGTGCCAAGTTTTGTTTTAAATACTTCAATACATGACAAAGTTACAGTCCGGATACGAATTTATGTATATATATAGGATTCCATTACCTATTAACACTAAGCATGACCTTGAACGTTGAGGTACATTTTTGTAGGGACGTGGGTCTTAAACGCTTCAAGTCGTATTGATGTGCTCAACATGTGTGCTAAGTTATTTTAAAATCTTCAATGCATAACAGAGTTACAGTCCGGACACGAATGTGTGCATATATACAGGATCCTGCAAACTCTAATTGTGACATTGACCTTTGAGATAATGACGTGAGTCATGCACGCGACACGTCGTCTTGATGTGCTGAGCATTTGTGCCAAGTTATTTAAAAATCTTTCAATGCATGACAAAGTTATAGTCCGGACACGAATGTATGTATATGTAAACATTATTCCATTCTATAAACACGAAGTGTGACCCTGACCTCTCAGGTAGGGACGTGAGTCTTGCACGCGACACGTCGTCTTGATGTGCAAAATATTTGTACAAAGTTGTTTTAAAATCCTTCAATGCGTTGGTGAGAAATATTTGTTCGATTCGACAATCAATTGAAATAACGACGACACACCCTAAAGTTACCCAAAATAATGACGAAGATTAATGAGTGCCAGGTAAATGTTATTGCACAATATCGATTTCAATATAATATTAAGATATTTACATCCAATGCGACACAGGAGACAGTCATAATGTTTATCCTGTTTGAAAATATTCCATCGCATATGCGCCAACAATAGCTAATTATTCATTATTCTCACATAAAGCTTGTGACAAAAATTCTGGCTAAAACGCTTTAATATCATTACATTGGACGATATCATTAAAATTTATCATATGGCGTTAATATTTTACAAATGCAGTAATGAAAAAAAACATTAGCGTTTAAGTTAGTGCAAGACGCACATTACGGGATACGGTTAAGACATTACGCCATTCCGTTAACACATTGACGTCAAAATGATAAATACAATGTAATTGACCGATGCCATTTAATTGTACGTTTTTCACATTTTTAGAGTTACTGAATTCAACAAATGTGAAAACTTTAAATAAATTGGCCATATTTTATATAAAATCTTTCAAAATCAGAGTAGATAAATTAAAAAGTGTTGTTCATTGATAACATGTTGTGTACTTATCAATATACAGGTGTGCAGGTGGGTGCGTGCGCGTGTGTGGATATATGTCCTGCCGCGAGGAGCACTGCTCGTTACCATAGAGAATTTTCGTACTAATATGTACTATGTCAAACACTATGTTTGAATTTCACTTTCACTAACATTATTTGTAATATTGGGTCAGTATAAAAATTGGAACATTTTTATTTAATGCAAAATTCATGTCTTACGTTTTGTTTCGGTAAGGTATAATCAAAGTATGGCATCGATAGTGACCTAGTGACATATATTACATGTAGCAGCTTCCTTGTAACATTTCCTTGTATTTTCGTTTTTGGCAAGGATTAGTACAATAAATGCTTGGCAGGTTTAGATATTCTTCTGATTTTTGTACAGATTCAAAACTTTACATATGGTGATACGGATGTTATTCTCTAATATATATATATATATGTAGCATTTATTAGAATATGCCATTTCTTCTTATTTACTCTCGCTGTTATTAGCGCATGTTGTACATGTATATAGTTTATTGCAGACGAGGAACTGTAAATGTTCAAGTCGTATGTAAATCAAATTCTGTTCTGTTCATACAACAACGAGACATATCAAATGAGATCAACAGTTTGGGATTTGCTTACTTAAACATCGGGTTAAATTCACTCATTTGGGCAAGTACAACAACTTTATTTTGCTTGATAAGGACAGTCTTCGTACATGAATTTCCTATAAAAAAACAACTGCTAAATATAAATCATAGAAGACACAATTTGCTCACAATAAAATGTTTTTGGTCAATCGTATCTAATCAAATTATTAACTAATTATTAATAATATTTTGGGGGTTATTTAGTTGACATCAGTTAAAGGGTATGTCCCTTTAATATTGATGTAGAATACCTAAATCAAACCTAATTTTATAGAAGTGACTACGATGTTTACGACCAACTTGGGTATATCGTACATATGGTTTTAATCAGTAATTTCGGCAAGACTTAGGGATAATTAATGTCCGTTAATTATGACTACGTAGACATCGGAATGCTTCTGTAAGCCCCGCTTTCAATGACGTGATATTCACACCAGACTGCGGTTTTTCAATGTGAACCCGAGGTGACACACTTGATTGCAATGTAGAAAGGAATGCATACGCAAGACCTTATTTTAGCAACGTGTTGCATATCTAAGACCGTCGCGTGGTTTTTAGCAAGTTCACAATCTCGTAGTGATATAGAATTAAGACTACTGATGCGACACCTGCTGTTAGGGACTCGATTTTAACAAAAGGCATTAAAAATTTGATATTTTAAATGGAAACCACGCTGACAGTTCGGAACAAATACAATATTTATGTAACTCTATGACTAGATGATGACCCCTGAGGATAATGGTGTAATATGTTAATGTAAAATCATTTCAAAATGTACTCATCTCTGACAGCATTGACTTCAATTTACCGTTAAGACGTGAAAGTAAGAACGCTTAATATGTAGAAGCTTCCTTAAGTGACGTGACGGTGACCCTAGAGAACAGTAGCATGATAGCCGCTAAGTGAAATAGCATTCGCTAGAACTCGCTGCCTTCATGTTTGGGTTTGCTGTTAGAATTTACAAATTTGTGTTTTTGTCCTAATGGAATTGCTAAACACAGTTTGAAAATAAAATATAATGTTCCCATTGATGGATACTGTCACGCAATTGCTGTAAAACTATTTCATATATTCCTTTTAAAGCTATCCAGTATATCTTGCAATAGAAAAATGGTTAGATGTTATTTTATTTCATCATTATAATGTGAAATAGTGTTTTTTTCAAACTAGCAATATTCATACAGTGGTTGAAGAAAGGAAACAATTCACAAAAAGATGTGATAATATAAAAAAGAAATAAGTACCTGAAAAGTGTCATTCGGTGTTTGAAATGAGTTTGGCAACTGATAAATACGCTAGGGTGTTTTCTTTCCTTGTCAAGTCTATAAAATATTACTTGAAATCAACCATGCAAATTGAATTTAATTTCTGTTTATTTTGACTTTCAGCGACATATACCTCCAAAGTTTTAAAATATAAATTTAAAGAAAATTATGTTTCATTTTTGTAAACAAAGAGTTAATCTTGTAGGTATTTTAAATATAAAAAGCAAATGCAATTCGTACTTTACGAAACATCATAATTGCGTTGCGCCTCAGCGCAACGTATGTTTGGGGTAACGTAACTGAAAGTCACTGGTGAGGTGGCAATGATCAATTTATCACCGTATCGGTAGTAGTGAATAAATTCGTTTTCGATACTGACAAGACTTCGTTGAAGTTACTGACATTGAACTAAATTCCACTGGTAAACAATGCAGTATTCTAAATTTGCTACAAAGGCACATAATAGTTAAATGATAAAAATGATGAATAATCGTGATTTATATTAAACAATTTTTTTTCGGCAAATAACAGTTCATTTCGGTAAATATTTAGGTATGTGTTAAAACCCTGACCAGACCAGACTGGAACACACAAAAGGCCGATCGTACCAGAAATTTTCGCCGATATGACTTAAACACAATAGCGATATTATTTCGGTATTAAAAATATCTGCATTTGGTACATGTGTAACCAAACTAGATTTTTCATTGTTGAAGTAATAAATTGAGCACTAAGAGCAGTATCGAAACGTTTTCATCTGTAATAGAAACTATAAAATTCAATGTTAGTTCACCGAATGGATTTATTTGTGTGTATATAGGCCCGCTAATGTTTTACCGAGTTCTGAGTTTTTGTTTATGTTGTTTTGTTCATATCGGCGGAAATTTCCGGTACGTTTCGTGCTTTCCGTGGTGTAGTCTTTTACCCCCAACAATTAAAATTTTCCAAATTGAAAGACCCGCCATTACGATCTTTGCGGGACTGTTTCTCCCCATTATGATGGTCAGGAAAATTGTTTAAAAATTTAAAATTCGCATAGAAAGTACAGTAACAATGCATTGAATATAGCCTATGCTCACTACAGATGACCACTATATACAATTTACATTCGTAAATATCCATCTTTACAGGTCAAGTTCGATTATGGCCACATTTGCACTTAATAATTCAGAGAAACACATGTGTGCACCTGTATGATAGTCGTTATACATTTTCATACTTGTATGTTACTGAATAGCACAAAGCGGGAGCATCCGTTTCCTTTGGAAACTTTCCTTTGCACACATTTCTAGATTTTGCTCTATTACTCTAGGTAGAAAAACTCTGACATATTGTAAAAAAAAAATGATTAAATAGAACACCATCTTATACTTACTACTCTGGGAAATATTACAGTCTGTATGCCACGAAGTTTTCCTTGCAAGAACGGTAATATACACTTCCACTTAATATATTTGTATAAATTTTGTATATATGTCTTTGCACAGTTATTGTAGTCATAAGCAATTAGTATAACATAAAACAATGCAACCAGGGATTTGACGGGTATATTGTCGTAATTGCAAGACTCAGTGTAATTTGAAAATTAAAAAAAAAACTTGCTTCTTTCTATTCCTTGGTTTTAATCAATCGGCCCCTGTATTAAAGTTGTAAAGTATATTAAGAGAATCCATGTGATTATATTGTTATTGCAAAACATTTTGAAATTCTGACAATACTTCTGGCATTTATTCTTGTTATATTGGAATGGTGGTCACCTTGGATCCAAAACTAGGTAACAAGATCACATCAAGAGATAACTTTTTAGTTTTTATTGCTCTAAAAGTAACATTTTATAACCAATTTTTATTAGAATTAGCCAGAATCTTCCGGTCTTGATGATGACCTAACTAAATCTGGAACACATATAGATCAAGGTTGATTTTGATCACATTGTGTAATAAGTAGGCCATGCACTCAGGTGGACGATATTGGGTCAATATGGCTACTCTTGTTGGCAGTTCTAGTCAAGTGAAGAAAATCAGTCGATTTTATATGTCTCTCTCTAGTTTTTTAACGTCTCAAAATCGTGTTCCGAAGTCTAATACAGTTCTGCCTTTAATACAAGTCATCATCATTTCCTTGGGCAACGCTATCTTCTTTGCTGCGACCCGCAGCAACTTTTCTACTTGTTGTTCTCTGTTACTTCTAATCAAAACCTGATAATGTCTGTCCCAGATTGTAGCAGTCTAAAGAGGTGTTGACAAACTAAATAGCAGCCTTCCGAACTTGTGAAACAAGAGCATCAAACCATTACAGAAGTTAATACAAAAACAAAACGAAATAATTGCATCATTTAAATAAAGTTAAAAAAAGAAGTTCTCTTCTTTTTCACCATGATCACCAAAAGCTAAAAAAAAAAACAATTTCATTAGTAGCTTCACTTCTCCTTAAGTCATCTTATTTTTTCTTCAAATTGGTCTAATACTTGAGATAAGAGTAAGTCTTCCCTTGTTTCCTCATTTTGTCTACAAAGTCTAAATATAGGCCTACTGTGACAATATAGGACCATCCTGTTTATGTAATACATTAAAGACATCTATAATGTGCACCCGCCAAAATATGAGCAAAACTGATGTCAAGCAGAAAATATAACAATGATTCAATCAACTTTCAACTTTAGTAAATGTCAACACAATTAATTTCAGTTCTGTGGAAGCAAGTTGGCTCGATTACACAAGACTAGTATTATATCATAATAATGTTGTTTTAGTATGTCTAGTCATGCATTTAGTCTTGCAATCTTGCATAATATTTAGTTCATCTAGCCTTGGCGTGATGCCAAAAATAAATAATTACTTCATACCACGTGTTTCTTGTTTCCTTTACTATGAAGTCGAGTATAAATTCTTAATTTAATTTCAATGTGTCGGTAGAAATACGTAGGACCGTCGTGTACACTGAATTTTGAAAGTGCCAGCGATAAGCTGTATAGCAGGCATACTTTTTCGTATGACATCTTACAGCTGTCCGCCTTCTAGAGGTGTGACAGTTATAAAATATCAGATCTGTGAAAGGGGTCACACTGAAACGTCAAATTAATTAGATAATTTTTTCGGTGATATCTTGTTTAACAGGCATACTTTTCTTAAAAACAAAACTGCTACGAGTGTATAACGGGACACAAAGATCAAAGAAATGCCTCCACACCATGTGATAAGTTTGTGGCGAATTAATGTATTTAATGTATGTAACTCAGATGTAATTGGAATTCAGCTCGAGTTTCGTATATAATTTGTTTTATAGCAAATAACAATGTTACCTTCTGATTATTGTTGCTAATAAACGCTGGTGGTATTTTTCGGGGAAGTCGTATTATGCTCGCTTTTGACCGGAAGTTGGTAAACTTCCAACTTCAAATGCAGTGACAAGTAAAATGTATATCAGTTTTTGTATTGAAAAATTTCCTTTTCCTTAAATAGTCACGCATGAAAAGGGTCAATAAAATACGCTTACGTTTTCAGTCTAACGTGAATGATTTTATGTTAGTACGTAAATAGTTCATATCTATCAATATATTATGTTTTAATTCTAAAATAATGTTCATTATGAGTGCAAAGTAATTATATTTTCTCGACCAGTGAATTACGGTCAATGTTTCGAGTAACATATTTGATAAGAACAAAAGGATTCAATTTGTTTTCCTAATGCCAAGGTAAGGTCTTAATTAGAATTTGGAAGTGAATGTGCAAGCAATACAAGAAAAACATATTTTCTTTATTAAATTGTAAAAAACAAATAACTAATTACCTAAAGCATGTGACGAAAGGCTTTTTCTTAAATGATGCAGCTGGCCATGTTTGAATATAATCACGAATTCCGTGTTTTTTTTATTTGTTTGCTCAACATTTCCCCCCAAGGCTTTTTGACCTCGTCCTGCTCTTGTAAGACCGACTATGATACTATCTTGTCTTGTAAATTGTTTTGTGTGTTTCAGGCGGTTAAAGTCTTCATTTCTTTTAATCTTTGGAAGAGAACTTTTGCAGCATTTATTTCAATTTGTAAATTTTGTCTTTTAACCAGACGTCAGTTGTATTTTTATAGGATGCAATCTGTTTTTCTTGGCTGAAAAGGTCGGATTCACCAGTAACAAATCATGATAACAGTAAACTCCGTTTATAACGAACTTATTGAGACCATTTAAATTCCTTAAGTTCCTTATATCCGAAGTTTGTTATATCCATATACCATTTCCATGTGAAATAAAGAAAGAAAAATCTCGGTCAAAGATAATTTGTTCCTTATATCCGGAATTTCGCTTAATCCGGAGTCGTTATATACGGCGTTTACTGTAGCAGGAAACACGATCGTGTTGGTTGATTATGCAGTTAACCAAGAGACGGCAGATTCCTTCTACGAAATATTTAAGCCGGAGTGAAAAGAACAAAAAGCCAAGACTGAATTGCATCAGCTCTTCAGTTTCCCAAAATTGAATATTTATGACAAAACACCTTATTCTTTGTTTATTTAAATTTCAATATTTTATATTCATACATTCAAATTGTTCATGAATGTTAAATTTTATCAAATTCAGTTATTAAAATGAATGACACAAGTGAATCCGTTTTTATACAAAGTGTTGGGTGCATTTGATAGAAAAGTTGTACAGTAACAGTTGTTATTATCTTACTTATTATTTGTAAATATTTGTAAAATATGTAGAATGAAAATTTCTTATTTTTGCAAGCTCTATTTATAAAACTATAATAATTATATGCAGAGAGACGTCTAAGCAGATCACAGACATCTAAATTGCAGCAGTTCGACACTCGATGATGTTCGATTACTAATTATGATCACTTTCGGCGATCAGTTTACAAGACTTTAGTGGCGGACAATATTTACCTGATATTTTTATAACAGTGATCTTTAACTTACCCTTGGAATTTAAGTGATCTTGATAGTTCTACAAATTTACTTGGTGCAGTTTCAGGATACTGGGCTCATGATATCAACAGTAAGCATTTACACTTATCTGAAGTGTTCTTTCCCAATTGAAAGGCAGGAGATATATTTTTAGGAACTGTCTGTCAACTTTTGCCGTAACAGTATGACGGAGTAGTATCAGTAAAGGAAGCATTACTTTTAAGCTCAGTCAAATGATCACCTCATCGAGACAATGTGTAAAACCCATGATCCGGTCACACTGGCTCAAGGTCAACGACACAACTTAAGGTCAATGGTTTGAGTCTTTAATTTATCTCCTAAATCTACTGATGAATTTGAATGAAACTTTGGCCGAATGTGCACCTCACTTTATTTGCCTTCGGAAATCCACGCTTAGCAACTCTTAAAGCTGCTCGCTCTCAGATTTTGGTAAAAAAATAAAGTTCTTCAAACTGTATGTAAATAACGTATTTTAGAACATATATTCATATAAAAAGGCTCCAGTATAAATTCATGTCACGTTTATCTCTAAATTTGAAAAAATACGCTACCAAATTCAAAAGCGTTGCAAACGCTTTTGAAATTTCAATATGAACATATAGTGTAGCGGTGCCGTGTAACCAACCTTTTCAATCGATTTCTGCAAATTCCTACCTAGATTTTTGCTTATTTTTTCTTTCTAGCTTTTAGTTTGATATTTATGAATAAGAATGTCAACTTTTTTCAAAAATATTTTTTTCAACGGTAACTGAGAGCGAGCAGCTTTAAGAGAAAACTACACCCAGTAACATTAATTCGTTCAATGTTCGTATTTGCGGCAAGTGATGTAGCTGTCGTTTAAACAACCTTGTTTAAAGCTACTCGCTCTCAATAGGCGCTGGAAAAAAATACAATTTTCAAAACTGACAAACTTATACATAAATATAAACCTGAAAGCTAGCATCAACAACAGAAGTAAAAATCTAGGTTGGAATTTGCATAAATCGATTAAAAATGCTAATTTACGGCACCGCTACACTATATATTTATGCTGGAATTTCAAAAGCGTTTGCAACGCTTACTTCTTTGGTAGCGTTTTATTTCAAATCTACAGATATGAGTGACAGGAATTGTATATAATACTGGAACCTTTTTATTTGATTATATGTTCTAAAATATGTTATTTTCATACAGTTTGAAGAACTTTATTTTTTTACGAGCAGCTACGAAGTACTTATTGATTTGAAAAGGAACGTTAGGCATGCTTATGACAAAAGCCACGTCGAAATACTTAAAGCTGCTCGCTCTCAGTTACCGTTAATTTCTTTTTTCTATACATAAATATAAAATTAAAGGCTAGTAATCAAAATATAAGCAAAAATTTGGCTAGGAATTTGCAGAAATTGATAGAAAATGTCGGTTACACGGCACCGCTACACTATATGTTTATATTGAAATTTCAAAAGCGTTTGCTACGCTTTTAAATTTGGTAGCATATTTTTTGAAATTTAGACTGGACTGGAAATTGTACTGGAGCCTTTTTGTATGACTATATGTTCTAAAATACGTTATCTATATCCAGTTTGAAGAACTTTATTTTTTCTACCAAAATCTGAAAGCAAGCAGCTTTAAATGTATATAATTAGAATTTGGCCATGTAACAGATTTGTTTGAAACTTTAACATCTGATCATTTACACTAATTTATGTTCACCTAGCGCTTAATTCAAGTAAGATTTTCACTGGAGGTATTTTTAAAATTTGATTTCCCTATCCTGGTTGCCCAACCAAGATAGAGTTATTTTATCATAAGTAAAAATTTGATACACATAATTTGCCTAAGAAAAGATATAAATATAAGACCTACTGTATTATATTTGTGAAATATTTGCATTAAAAATTATATATTTAGACGGAATTCATTAGAAATTCAAGTTTGAAAAGATATTATTACCTCCCTTTACCTATCTTGGGTGCGCACCCAAGATAGATTGGAAATAAATGAATTCAGAAGCCACACATAGGTTTAAAACTTACATTTTGGTTCAGAATGTTAAAATATTTGTATATCTATCCAATTCAAATGTAAAAGTAGAAATTATATTGAAATAAAAAAGTAATATTCAACGATTTAAATACTTTCATATTAAAGGGGAGTAATAACAAAATTTTATAAAAGTTAATGAAGTTTAAATTTCTGATGGGGATCTAACTCAATGTAATAGGTCTTTTTGTTCATTAAATACATCTCTATCAGAATATACAAAAAGTAAAAATTGTCATAAAATGTTGCTTAAAAGTAATTGACCACCTTTAAAGTTTTCTGGTCAGTAGCACGTGTATAAATAGTACACACTTGAGAAGAACATAAAATGTCTGAAGATGTAAGCTCAAAGTAGCTTGGCAAAGTTCAATCTTCTTTCTCATGAAAAAAGTCTCAGGTGAATTTCTACGGAAGAGTGCTTTTAATTTACAAATAGTTCTTTATCAATTTCAAAGTTACTTTATTCCCATAGAGAGACTGCGGTGCATTAAATAACAATTCGTTTACGTGATACAGACGCGTATATGTTATAAATGCACTAAAAGCTTCCTGCGGTATTTGCAATAACATGTTTAAAACATTGTATAATCGGCATTCGATAAAACGCATTCTTGTGTCTGAAATAAATGTTTGATAAACGATTACTAGGTTTGAGGTAATTGCTTAGGTTAAGGTAGTGCGGGTCTAATGGACACTATTCCAAAACACATTCAACTTAATATTTTTATAATCTACATCTGATAACGGACTAGCGTGCAAATATTTAAGACATTTCACCGTTTTATTAAAACATAATTTAGTTTTTTGTTGCCCTACCCCTAATTAAGAAATACTGACCATATTTAAAAGTAACCTAAAAGTTAAAATAGGTAAGTTTGCAATAATTTATTTACATTTATTTTTGTTCTAGGTTCCAAAATTTATTACAAGCAATGTAGAATTACAGAACATGTATTGTAATTCCACAAGCTTAAAGGTCCAATACTAACGAAAGTGAAAATTCAAATATACTTTAAAAAGTACAGAAATAAGTTATTTTTAATAAAAAATGAAAGTTGGTATGTACAGATTCTAAACAAATCACAGTACATGTACCATTATTTTTCTATGCATTATGAAGAAAGTTAAAAAGACCTGGGTGGTCATTTTGTCGATTCACTGAGATTTCAACATAATACACATACTTTTCTTCGTGTTCCGAACACTTTCTGTAAATTTTAACCTGCCAATCTTCATTATTTAGTGTCTTGCATAAGGTAATGTACATGCCATTGAAATAACTGTCACTTCATTTTCGCTTAGTAGTGAACCTTTAACATGTGTAACAAAAAGTATGCAAAAATGCCAAAAACTAGGGTATACAATTTGCCTGAGACATATCACACATGTAAATATACACAACTGTAGCAAAAGATTCAGAGTAGGGGCATCACTATTGATTATAAAACTTTTATAAGTAGTCTATGAACTGAAATATAAGGAAAATGAAAAAATTTACCGTCTACTTTTTGAAATATTGAACTTTAAAAATGAGCACGGTCAATTTTTATATTTTCAAGTAACTGTACAGCTTGATAAAATTAAGGAAAATTTAGATAGTTTTCAAATCTTGTATAATGGCATAATTTTTCAGGTTATTCAATTTGATAACTACAAAAGA
Organism: Saxidomus purpurata; assembly: GCA_022818135.1. NCBI lineage: Eukaryota > Metazoa > Mollusca > Bivalvia > Venerida > Veneridae > Saxidomus > Saxidomus purpurata. The sequence continues at coordinate 35,137,113 of JAFMSR010000018.1, forward strand.
AAATATAACGAAAAAAAAATTTGGCTCCTTCGGGGATTGAACTCAGGACCTCTTGATCTCGGAGCAGACGCTCTAAGCACTGCGCCACAGTACAAAATAGGTACAAGTTTAAAATCCAAAGTATTCCAAATGGTCATTAAAACAGGAAGTACTCATTACACATCCACTACTTTAATTGGGGCGTATATTAAACATAATGACAGAAAACAGTCTAATGGACGGAATTAGTGATGGTTTGTTTGCGTTAGAAGCCGATTTTGTTAGTTTCTAATAATGACAATTCCTTGAATTGATTATCACACTTTACTATTTGAATGAATATATAATATAGAAGCTTTCATTCTCACAAAAATAAACCGGTCTTCATAATTGTCTGAAATATGTTCACTTTTATTCACGTGCGTATGTCAGTCTTCAATATACAAACGACCTACTTTGTAAAAATTATTACATTTTCCGTAACAAAAGTATGTTCTTCTTAGCATTCATGTAACAAGTGACACTCTACTCTCAAAGAGAATAACAATGCTACATCTTAAATGTGTCAAGAGACTGAAACAAATATGTCTTATGTGAGGTTGTGTGCTTTCTGTCATTATAATTTAGAAATTAAAACGGCACATACACAATTTTCAAATTACAGGTGGCTGTCATATCTTATAAATGATTCACCCGACATAACATAACTGCAGCTATATGATCTAGGTCTCTGATTATTGTATTGAAACTCCAAATATTATGTAATGAAATACGTTTCATCTGTTCATTGTATTCATTTGTCAATCTGTCGATTGTCAACTTTTGTCAGGTCCGAGAAGCTTGATTGGCCTTTCACAAGAAGACTCTACTCGAGCGGTAAACATGGCTCATTGAAATGTGATAACTTATATCAGCCGAATACACAAGATCAGGGGTCAATTATGATTCTGGGTCATAATTTGGACAATCTTGGTAGAGGTCCGCTAGACAATGCTTCATGCCAAATATCTAAGCTCTAGACCTTGTGGTTTCAGAAAGGAAGATTTTAAAAGATTTTCGTATATAAGCCTACGCAAAACTAAGTGACACCCCGCGCGGGGTCAGTTTTGACCCGGGGGTCATAATGGTCATAATTTTAACAATCTTGTTTGAGGTCCACTAGACAATGCTACATGCCAAATATCTAAGCTCTAGGCTATGTGGTTTCAGAGAAGAAGATTTTAAAAGTTTTTCCTATACTATATAATCCTATGCAAAACGGAGTGACCACCTGCGCGGGGTTAATTTTAACCTGGGAGTCATAATTTGAACAATCTTGGTAGAGGACCACAAGACAATGCTACATGCCAAATATCTTAACTCCAGGCCTTTTGGTATCAGAGAAGATTTTTAAAGTTTTTCCAATGTAAGCCTATGTAAAACTAAGTGACCACCTGCACGGGGTTAATTTTGACCTGGGGGTCATAATTTGTACAGTCTTCGTAGAGGTCCACTAGACAATGCTACATGCCAAATATCTAAGCTCTAGGCCTTGTGGTTTCAGAGAAGATTTTTAAAGTTTTTCCTATTCTGCATGGAATGGAATTCTTTGAACAATTTTGGTAGAGCTTCGTTCAGGAATATTCCTGCATAGTTGTATCATCATTGGCCTAGTTGTTTCAGTGGAGATGATCTACGTTAAGTTTTCCTTGATAACCCGTATATTTATGCTATTCTTGAATGTATCGTTATTTAAGGAAATTTCAGCTTTTCTTTTAGTTAGTCAGAATATTTCAAGCAAGTTGTTTTGCTCTGCATGTACCTATAAAAACTAAAAGCATTATGAACTTCAAGTAAATTAGATAAAACCTGCATTTTCACCCAAAAGATGTACTTTTACAACTCGCTATCATTTATCGGCTTCTTTATAAAGAAAACGTCGCACGAATGTTATCTCAATCACAATTAACCACTCTTGCAAGGCTTCTGAAAAGTCACTCCTCATTTTGAAGACGTTTTCATACAAACCTGCAGACATGTTAAAATTATCTTTTATTAAAACATAAGCTTCTATTTGCATATTACTGTCAGGACAATATTTTCAAGGGAAACATTTATACGTAATCACATCAATTTTGTAGGCACTAATCCATCCAATTATTTCTAAAAATCCAACCGTAGGAGACTTTCAGACACTGTTTTTCTAGTGCTTAACACTTAAACAGATCAATACAAAACAGGTGTTACATTGCAGATAGCTTGAGTAATATAGGGTTAGCGGGAAGAAAATTTTATTACATTTCTTTAAACTCGAAAAAAAAAATATGTATTTGTTGGAACAACAATCTGTGTTTAGGGCAACGGTCCCAAGAAAACTAGGTAGGAATTTCTCTCTACTTTTTTTTTTTTTTTTTTTAATCAGATTTTCTTTTGGCCTTTAAACCTGCACAGACAAACATCTGGTTCACTACGATTCTGTTCAGAAAATGAAACACTTGAAAGTGTCATCTCCTCATCCACTCGGCCAATGTTGATGAAACTTTGCAGGGATTAAGCTCTATCAAAGTTGTTCAAAGAATTCAATTCCATGCATAACTCTGGTGGCTATGGCAACAAATAGGACACACTTCAAAAAATTGACCTTGCCCGGGGTGTCACTTAGTTTTACATAGGCTTATATTGGAAAAAAAATTTAAACATCTTCTCTGAATCCACAAGACCTAGAGCTTAGATATTTGGCATGTAGCATTGCCTAGTAGACCTTTTCACAGTTTGTTCAAATTTTGCCCCTGGGGTCAAAATTGTTCTTTCCAGGGGGGGGTCATTTGTTTTACAAAGATGTATATAGGATATAGGAAAACCTATTTGGTATATAACATTGTTTAGTTAACTGCCACCACGCAAGTGGACTTGTACCAAGGTGAGCGATATAGGGCCATCTTGGCCCTCTTGTTTGGATATCCCAGCGTTAAGTTTCTTTTTTGTATTTATTGAACGTGAAAATGAAACTGAATGTTCGATTTAGTAAAAGTACGTGTTGCGAGTATTTTACAATCTCTAACAAAATATATTGCTGAAACTACTTTCGACTAGAATCGAACAGCGTAAACGGATGATTCTCCAAACGGTAATTACAGACACGCGGTTCAGCAATTTGAAAGGTAATTGTTTACAAAATGAATGTGTGTCAGTAGATATTTTTTCACATTGCGTTTAAAAAAGTAATGCCCTGTATTGCCGAAAAAAATTAAAAGAAAATAAGACCAAATGAATATCTGTCAAAAATAATATAATTGTGAATTATATACATATAATGTGACAATATTAATTAAATGTTGAAAGGTGTAAATCACAAACTGTTATAAAAGTTACACGAATCAATTTTAGACCTGTTCATGTACCAGACTGATGTTCATACATTGTAACAATAATCCACAATGGTTAACATCTCATAAGGTTTAGTGATATAACATGTAATACAATCTGCAGAACAAGCTACAGATACCTGTAGAAAGAGCTGAATTGTAGACGAAGTGAGATTCCCTTGATTTTTCTCAAGCTTTTAACCCCGACAATGTTTTAAAACTAATATCCTCTACTCTGTATCTGCGAGGCAAAATAATCTACTATTCGTGTGACAATGGTTAGGAACTGTAGTAATAAAGTTGATCATTAAGACAGAAAATGCAAGGAAGCTTGAAGCTGACACACTTATCGTTCGGTTTGGCAGCGAATAAAAATATCAATTTTTATAGAAATGTCCAATTATTGACAAAATACACCAGTTACTATCCTAACAGTCTGTCGCTAGCACTGGAAACTAGATCTGTCACAAGAGTGACGAATTATACCCCCACAATACAGCTTTGTCACAGAAGTATGGCAACCATAAGAAAGGAATGGCCTTACAGTGTAAAAAATAGCGCCTGGAAAAGCGTAAGAAATAGAAACCATTTAAATGTTCCAAGTAAACCGTTTTACTGTTGAGGGTCACTGTGACCTTGACCTTTGGCCTACTGACCCCAAAGTCAAACTTGACCTGTATTTCATGATGTTACAGCTGTGTACCAAAAATTATTTAAATCGGTCGGGCCTTTCACTAGTTATCATCCGGAAACCGTTTTACAGTGCAAAGTCACTGTGACCTTGACCTTTGACCTACTGACCCCAAAGTAACTAGTTTAAAAGAAAGCGTAAAATATTGCGCCTGGACAAGCGTAAGAAATAGAAACGGTTCAAATGTTCCAAGTAAACCGTTTTAGGCTCACTGTGACCTTGACCTTTGACCTACTGACCCCAAAGTCGAACTTGATCTGTATTTCATGATGTTACAGCTGTGTACCGAAAATTATTTAAATCGGTCAAGCCTTTCATGATTTATCATCCGGAAACTGTTTTACATTACAGTTCAGAGTCACTGTGACCTTGACCTTTGACCTACTGATCCCAAAGTCGAACTTGACCTGTATTTGATGATGTTTCAGCTGTGTACCGAAAATTATTTATATCGGTCAAGCCTTTCAGGAGTTATCACCCGGAAACTGTTTTACAGTTCAGAGTCACTGTGACCTTGACCTTTGACCTACTGACCCCAAAGTCAAACTTGACCTGTATTTGATGATGTTTCAGCTGTGTACCGAAAATTATTTAAATCGGTCAAGCTTTTCATGAGTTATCATCCGGAAACTGTTTTACAGTTCAGAGTCACTGTGACCTTGACCTTTGACCTACTGACCCCAAAGTCGAACTTGACCTGTATTTGATGATGTTACAGCTGTGTACCGAAAATTATTTAAATCGGTCAAGCCTTTCATGAGTTATCATCCGGAAACTGTTTTACAGTTCAGAGTCAGTGACCTTGACCTTTGACCTACTGACCCAAAGTTGAACTTGACCTGTATTTCATGAAGTTGCACGCGTGTACAAAAAATTATTCAAAAGGGTAAAAAAGTCGTTCAAGAGTTATCATCCGGAACCAACAGATTGATATAGTATACAAGTATACAGTATAATAATGTTTGGGATGTCATAAGGGCATTGTTAGTTGAAAAGAAAAAACAATACGCGATTATAATATTGATATATGAAAACTATTTTCTAGTTTTATTTTAAAGAACGATGGTACAAGTCAGGCTATATGACTGCCAATGTGTGATTTTGCCTTTCGAAACTTTGAAAATTTAGCCGGAGTCTGCTACAGCTTGAACATCAACTACGTGATTTCCAACATTATGATAACTAAGTCTATTGATTTTACTAAATTGAAAAAATTAAACTCATGTGAAATTACTTGAAACTATTCCTGATACGTTCTATTTTGTCGAGTTTGGTACTTTATCATCGCATTTTGTAACTTGCATCAAATTCGAAGATTTATTTACCTTAAACGGACATGACCTATAACCGGTATCAAACTAAATAACCTCCAAAACATAAATAAGAGAATCTTTGGAAGTATCAGCACTTGAACAATAAATAATTGGACTCGAATATCCGACAAGATCAGAGAATAACTATCTGATATAATAATACATTAATTTTGTGGAAAAATTATTATAGAGACACTCCATATACTGATGTCTCATAAACTTACTCCCTACTTTTCATTGTAGACTTTCTAAATACACATTCCTTGGTTTCTTTTAGTATGTGAAACGTAAAATATGGCAGTCATCCCTTTTCAATTCAACGTTTGTGGCAAAGAGACTTTTATTCGTACATTAAAAGGGCACGTCAAATGAAAAATAACTACAATTTCAAAGAAGAACCTATGGCGAAAAATGCCTCATTTTACCACAATTAATCAATATAGGCTTTCTGTAATAAATCGCATCCACTCACAACTCTACATAGATTATTGAATAGTTTACGTTACTGCAATATATTTTACACATGAAACTGTAAGACGACGTATACAAGACATCATGGGGTAATAAGACATATATTTAAGATGCTATTCTTATTCTTTATGTGGGTGATTAATTTGGGATATTATGTTTATAATATAATACCTTAGCTTTCAGAATTGAAAAGGATATCGATTCTACACCATCTCCACCAAACATTACACCACAGAAAGAAATGGTAAAGTTAGCTGCATGTAGTTCTACCACTGATGAAGACACATGAATAGTAACTGATAATGTGGATTCAGATGTTGATTTATCTATAATACCAGTCAGTACAACTTTACAAACATATCCACTTGACACAGATATGCCTTCAGTCAGTGTTTTTATGACATTGCAAAAGCAGTCTACTGGTTTATGCCTGACGGAAGATACTATCGATACTCTGACTTTCCACGCAAATATTTTTGGCTTGGACACCCCAACAAAGAGAGTAACTATGGCAGATGTTGGTAAGCACCTTTATGCAGAACTGCTACAAGAGACAATGAACCGCGAATCTGAAGAATGTGTTGGGTAGTTGAAAATTAGAAATCCTAAAGACGTGCCAGTTAACACCAGAAACCCTGCTGTTATAGATGCAAAGGCCGATGAAGGTAGACATTTCAGTAAGGGCGAGTGCTGGTAAATTCCTTCCTAGATTTTCTAAATTCCTTCCTAGATTTTCACTTCTATTGTTGATTCTAGGCCTTTAGTTTTATATTTATATATATATTTACGTGTTTGTTTGTTTAGTATTTGTAGCATCAAACATAAAAATGAGACTCTTAGTTTGAAAAACATTTACTATTTTATTAAATTTATCAATCAAATTATTTGGAATTATTTGGAGTTTCCCTGTTTGATAGTATTTTTGTTTTTTTGTCAGTAACTGAGTTAAAGCTGCTCGCTCTCAGTTACCGTTGAAAAAAATGTTTAAAAAAAAAACGACTTTCTTATTCGTAAATATAAAAATAAAGGCTAGAATAAAAAAATAAGCAAAAATCTAGGTAGGAATTTGCAGAAATCGATTGAAAAGGTCGGTAACACGGCACCTCTACACTATATGTTTATATTGAAATTTCAATTATAGCGTTTGCAACGCTTTTGAATTTGGTAGCGTATATTTGGAAATTTAGAGATGTATGTGACATGAATTTATACTGGAGCCTTTTTATATGACTATATGTTCTAAAATACATTATGTACATACAGTTTGAAGAAATTATTTTTTTACCGAAATCTGAGAGCGAGCAGCTATAAAGCAAAACATGTTCAAATAACCCTTCTTACCAAAAATAGTGTAAGATGATTTCGATCTCGCAAAGCTGAACCATAATTGTTCAAATACGAGTAAATTGAAGTAGTTTATAACTGACTTATTTTTTCATACAGACTTGTTGCAACATTTTCATATTAAATGATCTGCAGCTGCTTTGTAGCTGATACCCCAAACGACCACCCTAACAAAAGGCTTCTGAGGCGCTATTCTCATCTTTTATATGGGTGATAAATTTGCCAAAGTATCTGTATCAATCTTTTCTAGTGTAATAGATACATTTGAAATGCTTGTGTAAAAACAAACGAACACTTTCAGTTTGAATTTGATTTTAAATGTTCTTGAATAAATTCGTTGCATGATTGTAAGCACCTGTTTCAATTAACAGAGCACTAATAGCAACTCTGACATGCAGCTCAACATCCTTGCTAGACAATGCGGTAGAAATTTAGATTAAATGTCATTAATTGATTAGTTTCTCTTAAATGGACACATTCATTAGCTGCAGTACGTGCACATAAATATTCCAGTCCTATTCTTTTCTGTAATTATTCCGACATCAGCAGCTGATTAACAGAAGCTGTGCCAACAACGTTACCTGCACAGTGGTGGAAGTTGTTTTTTTTTTCAACAAAATATTAATTGTCGCTGGCTTGTTTTGTTTTGAGCAAAATCTATGGCGAGTATGTTTGCTTTCAGCATAATAATGTAGACTGCAATTAACATTTTTCAGAGATTTTAGAATGGTCTTTACTGAAGAAATATAAAATAAAACATACAAATTTTCCGCAGAGATGTAGAGGGTACCGTTCTATTAACAAGTGCAATGCTAAGAGGTGCGGTTGTTGCAATCATTTATCGCACAGGTCTACAATTACCTCAAATGTTAACGGCAGAACTTTTAATGTGGTACTTAACTCTGACGTTGATTGAAATGCGTCCCACATGATTTATGTACTGACTTGAAACGCACCCAATTGTGGTATTCAGTATGTTGGGCAAACTGGGCGATCTTTAAAAATTCGTTTCCGCGAGCATTCTTGCTACCGTTATTACAAATTGCGTAAATATTTTGCTAAATTTTACTATCGTAATTCTGATTTGGTTTTGAAATTCAATAGTAATCTAAAAAAAAAAAAAAAATAATATCAAACAGGGAATGCCACGTACCAAAAACGCAGCCTCCCCAAAAAAACAAAAATAATATCAAACAGGGAATGCCACGTACCAAAAACGCAGCCTCCCCAAAACAAACCCCACAGCACACAGAAGTGCACACCACCAACACACACACACGCACACACACACGACACACAATCATGTACACACACACATATACACTACCAACACAGCCCCACAGCACCCAGAAGTGCACACCACCAACACACACACACGCACACGCACACGCACACACACACGACACACACACACAATCATGTACACACACACATATACACTACCAACACACACCAGCACACAAAGCAAACACACGAGGACAAAACGAACAATTATAGGAACACAGTGGGGCACCGCCTTGGAACGGTCAGTGGCAAAAACACCACTGGGGAGCTTAAACCGGTTTATGGTGCGCACCCAACCTCACTCTTACCCCCACCATGTTCCAAAGTCACAGGACAGTGTAGAAAAAGTAATCCCTGCTAGGTGAATCTCTAACACACGCAATGGAAACAAAAGGCATGGTATGTAAAACACAAAAATGCTCGTGTATAAATATATAAAAGCAAACCTTGAGAACCAAAAAACGTATGTACTCAATGCCTTTGCAGAAGGCAGAGCACCAAGAGAAACACCCTTAAGGGCCCGACGAAACAGGCCAGAGGACAGAAATCAAAACAGTTTCGTCCCAGTGGGATTTAAAAACTGCCCATCACAGAGTCCTCCCCCTCTTCCGTCAGACACAATCAAAGAGGGAAGCATAGCGTCCAACTGTAAACGGGTTGAACACCAAACAAAGACTCTTCTGCGAGAAGGTATTTCAAAACCCGATTTTTATGGGGATGTGGTTTACAAACTTCGTAAGATTTTGGGTCATGGCAATTTTCCAACTGTATTTGCTAAAATTATAAAACGTTTTGTTAAAAGAGGTTACGACCCAACTGTTTTGAGACACACCGCATGTGTGTCGTGTAGATGCTTCGTAATTAATCACTCAGGCCTTCGGCCTTCGTGATTAGATTACTACGCATTTACACTCCCAACAGTGATATACTAACAGGTATATCACTGAAAAATAAAATCTATTTCCATTCTAACACGATAATTTAAACAAAAAAATGTTCGATGGGGTACTATTTGCTGCGCTTTCATGAAGTCGCTGTCTTGAAACTTGTAGTTTTCCGTGCATTCCGTGCATTCCTTTCATGTTCTCTATCTTAACAGAGCAAACGACTCTTTACGTGCCACGCAATAGCGTCTTTGCTGTTTTGTCAAAGAATAACTATCATACTATTAGCTATAACCTTCTCAACGCCATCCTGGACCTGTAAAAGCTCAGACCCAATCGCTAAATCTGAAGCAGCCGTATCCAGAATAAAGCTGTCTGTCTGTTTTGGCATCGTATTCCCAGTCAGAATCGATAAAATCAGCGGTTTAAAATATACTGCAGTTACCAAAAACTGTAAAATACGTGTGTGTATTAAAGCCTCTGTCTGAAATGTATGTCCATTTCTAATCCTTGTGAATCCGACAAGCTAGAAAAGGTTTTAACAAGATTTGTTTTCGCTGCAGTTACATTGTATGAAAGAATATTATATTTATAATGTTTTATCGAAAATGGAAGCATTCCATGGAGGTAATGTGCTGAGTGAAATAAATCAAGTAATTCCCACCGGGACCATTAGTAAACCTTTATTAGTGACATAATATAGTTTAAATACATGCTAATATAAAATACTGAAAACGTTATGTGCCCTGTTTGATTAAAATCTCGCAGAAACAAGAAATCAACAGATCACTTTAGTTACCGATGACTTCTTATATACTCTCCAATTGTACTGTTCAAAGCTACAAAGGTCTAGAGGAGACGAATTATTCTGAAGTATAGCGATTTTCAATAGTCTCAAAATGTCACGAATTGCGATATGAGATAAACCTACAAGGTTTTACTGTCTTACTTGATGTCCCGTATCTTTTTTTCCTTTAAAGCCGTGTATTTAATCTTAAACGAATGAACACAACTTTAATCATATAAAAGATTTGATTGA
>JAFMSR010000018.1:35147961-35191968 GCA_022818135.1 Saxidomus purpurata
GTAAGAAGTCTAGTTGGGCATATAATGATTTCGGGTCACTATATGTCAAATGTCACAGAGACCTATTAAATGAAAGACTTGGCCTCGCTGCATCTTCTGAATCCCATACTGCATTATGATATCTGACAGGAATTATTACTATGATCTGTTTCATATACTCAAAATCGCGCCGACTATCTTTTTTTAAAAGATCTTAGTTCTTGTTTAAAGTACTGCCGATAACATCGTGCCGAACAGCACTTTAAACAAAAAGAAACTCTTATTGTAGTCAGAAACATTTATTACTACGTTTTCTTTACTAACAGTGTCAGACAACGTTTTGTGCTATCTAAATGATCACTAATTTCATTCGTAGTCAAGTTAACCCTGGTGGTTATTACGCTTGTCGTCGAGTGGGAATATTGGCATCAAACAAAACCCTTAGTTCGGCACAGTCAGAAACGTACCCTCTTCGTAATTCACCGCAGAAAATTTCAGGAAAACAATTTAAGGTAGTGGATGTGTAATGAGTACTTCCTGTTTAATGACCATTTCGAATACTTTGGATTTTATAATTGTACCTATTTTGTACTGTGGCGCAGTGGTTAGAGCGTCTGCTTTGAGATCAAGAGGTCCTGAGTTCAATCCCCGAAGGAGCCAAACAATTTTTCGTAATTTTTTTTTAGTTATCAAGGAATAACATGAAAAGTTATGCCATTTTACAAGATTTGAGAACTGTATCATAATTTTCCTTAATTTTATCAAGATGTACAGTTACATGTACCTGAAAATATAAAAATTGACCGTGCTCATTTTTAAAAGTCCAATATCTCAAAAAGTAGACGGTAAAATATATTCATTTTTTCTTATATTTCTGTTCATATACCACTTATAAAGTTTTATAATCAATAGTGATGCCCTTACTGCGAATCTTTTGCTTCAGTCGTGTATATTAACATGTGTGATTTATTAGGCAAATTGTATACATACCCTAGTTTTTGGCATTATTGCATATACTTTTTGTTACACATGTCAAGCTTGTAGAATTATAATACATGTTTCGTAATTATACATTGCTTGTAATGCATTTTGGAACCTAAAACAAAAATAAATGTAAGTAAATACTTGCAAACATAACTATTTTAACTTTTAGGTTACTTTTAAATCTTGTCAGTATCGAAATTAATTTTAATTAAACGGTGAAATTTCTTTAAATTTTGCAAACTAGTCGGTTAACAGATGTAGATTATAAAAATATTAAGTTTAAATTGTTTTAGAATAGTGCCCATTAGACCCCACTTAAAGAATATTCTGATGCCCAAAGCGTATCGCATAAAGATTAACACTTATTAAACACCCTTTTAAATCATTCCGATTAACCGGAATTTACTTTTTAAAAGGCGGTAGCTTTCATATTAAATAAAAATAACTATACTTTTTACAGAAATTGCATATGTATCCATTCTTTGCCTTCAGTGCATAAGTTCTGAAAAATGTTAAATATTCTGAGTGGCGTCTGGGGTCAACCGTGATGTTTATCTTAATAATTTTAATAATCATATCTAATACATTTAAATTCCATATAATCGGATAACAACTTATTTGAATATTATTACAAATACTCAAAACAATAATGCGTTTTCAAAATGATTATTTCTAAAGAGATACCGTGCGCAAAATTTAAGTGTGACGGCGAAACTAAGAAGGGATAGAAGGTAAGACAGTGTGCTACAAATTTTCAAGGTATGCTTTTATTTTAATTTATTTCTATTTTTCTATAAGTAGAAATATTAACTATAATTATTGTTGAGAACGGTGAAAAAGGTGGTTTTTAACGTACCGCGCTGTAAAATAAAATTTCTAAAATAATGCAGCATATTCAGCTGGTTATGGTTTTTTTGGAGGTATTCACCAGCGTCATGTATTTAACATTGAAATTAAACGATGCAATAGGGTAGGAATAAGTTATCGATTGTTTTGACACATGAAAATGTTCTTTTCTGTTTGAAGTATTGAAGTAAAAGGCGGATGGGGGGCAGGGCATAATTTAATTACGAAACATGTTAGTTACATTTACATTTGTATGACTGTCCTCTAATTTGGTTTTCCAACCATTTTCTGTTGGTTTTGGTTTATTTGTATAAAACTTGCCTCATAAAACGTTTATGAAAGAACATTGAATTAATATCCCCAGTGTGCAAAAATAGCAACTTTACCTCTTTATTGTGTAAATGTTCGTTTTAGATATTGTATCGAGATGAGGTACTGCTTTGTCTTGGTGTTTTCCCTGCTGAATGGCGGTGCTTTCGCTGGTAGGTCCAGAACATTTTGCTCTTGTCTAATGATAATGTATTTATGGTCAAAATTTCATCTACTGCTTATATCTTATTTCGACGGTTACGGCACTATTAAGAATAATTCAAATACTAGTAATTATAATTTATCTAGCTATGATTATACCAATCAATACCAAAGAATAAGTAAATAAATATGCTGTTGATATTTATAATTCTTTTAGTAGAACTGTTTATATTTGATTTGTGTTACCTTTTGTTTATTAATTACATTTTTTCATGTTATTCCTGACGAAATAATGTATTTTATTGTTAACGCAATTTCTATTCTATGTCATAATTGCTTCATGGTGATTATAAAAAGACATTTTAAAGAAATAGCAAAGTTAATAAGAGTGCAATATCTCGTCACTGGCCCTCATATTGTAGAAAGACATTTTAGGGAAATAGCAAAATTAAATAGAGTGCAATAACTCGTCACTGGCCCTCATATTTTAGAAAGACATTTTAGGGAAATAGCAAAATTAAATAGAGTGCAATAACTCGTCACTGGCCCTCATATTGTAGAAAGACATTTTAGGAAAATAGCAAAATTAAATAGAGTGCAATAACTCGTCACTGGCCCTCATATTGTAGAAAGACATTTTAGGAAAATAGCAAAATTAAATAGAGTGCAATAACTCGTCACTGGCCCTCATATTTTAGAAAGACATTTTAGGAAAATAGCAAAATTAAATAGAGTGCAATAACTCGTCACTGGCCCTCATATTTTAGAAAGACATTTTAGGAAAATAGCAAAATTAAATAGAGTGCAATAACTCGTCACTGGCCCTCATATTTTAGAAAGACATTTTAGGAAAATAGCAAAATTAAATAGAGTGCAATATCTCGTCACTGGCCCTCATATTGTAGAAAGACATTTTAGGAAAATAGCAAAATTAAATTGAGTGCAATAACTCGTCACTGGCCCTCATATGGTAGAAAGACATTTTAGGGAAATAGCAAAATTAAATAGAGTGCAATAACTCGTCACTGGCCCTCATATTTTAGAAAGACATTTTAGGAAAATAGCAAAATTAAATAGAGTGCAATATCTCGTCACTGGCCCTCATATTTTTGAAAGACATTTTAGGAAAATAGCAAAATTAAATAGAGTGCAATAACTCGTCACTGGCCCTCATATTTTAGAAAGACATTTTAGGAAAATAGCAAAATTAAATAGAGTGCAATAACTCGTCACTGGCCCTCATATTTTAGAAAAACATTTTAGGAAAATAGCAAAATTAAATAGAGTGCAATATCTCGTCACTGGCCCTCATATTGTAGAAAGACATTTTAGGGAAATAGCAAAATTAAATAGAGTGCAATATCTCGTCACTGGCCCTCATATTGTAGAAAGACATTTTAGGGAAATAGCAAAATTAAATAGAGTGCAATAACTCGTCACTGGCCCTCATATTTTAGAAAGACATTTTAGGAAAATAGCAAAATTAAATAGAGTGCAATATCTCGTCACTGGCCCTCATATTTTAGAAAGACATTTTAGGAAAATAGCAAAATTAAATAGAGTGCAATAACTCGTCACTGGCCCTCATATTGTAGAAAGACATTTTAGGGAAATAGCAAAGTTAATAAGAGTGCAATAACTCGTCACTGGCCCGCATATTTTAGAAAGACATTTTAGGGAAATAGCAAAATTAAATAGAGTGCAATAACTCGTCACTGGCCCTCATATTTTAGAAAGACATTTTAGGAAAATAGCAAAATTAAATAGAGTGCAATAACTCGTCACTGGCCCTCATATTTTAGAAAGACATTTTAGGAAAATAGCAAAATTAAATAGAGTGCAATAACTCGTCACTGGCCCTCATATTGTAGAAAGACATTTTAGGAAAATAGCAAAATTAAATAGAGTGCAATAACTCGTCACTGGCCCTCATATTGTAGAAAGACATTTTAGGGAAATAGCAAAATTAAATAGAGTGCAATAACTCGTCACTGGCCCGCATATTTTAGAAAGACATTTTAGGGAAATAGCAAAATTAAATAGAGTGCAATAACTCGTCACTGGCCCTCATATTTTAGAAAGACATTTTAGGGAAATAGCAAAATTAAATAGAGTGCAATAACTCGTCACTGGCCCTCATATTTTAGAAAGACATTTTAGGGAAATAGCAAAATTAAATAGAGTGCAATAACTCGTCACTGGCCCTCATATTGTAGAAAGACATTTTAGGAAAATAGCAAAATTAAATAGAGTGCAATAACTCGTCACTGGCCCTCATATATTAGAAAGACATTTTAAAGAAATAGCAAAATTGATTAGAGTTCAATAACTCGTCACTACCATTTTAGAAAGACAATTAGGACTGACATTCTCACTTAAAATATTAACAACAGATCAGCTATACATTTGGTGTAAGAACAAAATATTTTGACAATCCTGGTTGAAATTTTGAAATTCGATAATGCACTAACACAGTCATGTATTATACTAGAAAAGTAATTCCATTTTTTTTTCAGCCATTGACAACTCTGGGAAAGAGTTCGTTCTTGCTTTTTTGGACAACTATATAACTGGAGGCACGACTTTCGATTGTGAAATCTACGTGACGACAACGTCAAACACGGATGCACAGGTTTACACGTTTTAAAGACTTCGATTAGAATTTATAAATGCAGATAATTTTTAAAGGCCCTTAGGCATTTCCGACGTAACCATTACTAATAGTGCCTTATATAACCAAGAAAAATGACATGTGCCTATGAAACTGAAATTTGTTCCGAGAATTATTCATACTGACGTTTTTAAAATCAAAAGTACATGTTTATAATTTAAGCACTGTTTAAATATTGCAAAACAAACTAATGACAACGCATTCTTTCATGAACTAAAAAAATGAACATGAAAAGAAAAAGATGTTCGTGGAAAAGGAAGGCGTATATCAACTTTTGTTATCCCAACGGCCCAATGCTTATCCTATCTGTTAGTTAATTGTCTCATGATTGATTCAATCTGATATATGGGTCTAGGCTATACATTGACCTGCATTAATGCTGTTACTTTTAAAAAATGTTTCCTTTTTTATTTCATATTATCGATTATTTTATCATTATTCTTAAGTAGACTCCTAACAGAAAACGAACCAAATATCCGTCTAAATAGGAACAATTTACATAAAGACTTTGAAATGGAAGCATATTTGATTTTTACCTCATGTAAGCAAATACATATTTTGTTTTTACATTTTTACTTCTTTATGGGGTTTGTTGAAAATTTTGCTTAAATAAAATTAAGGGTCAAACATATGTACATTTATTTAAACACTGATTCTTAAGTAGACTCCTAACAGAAAACGAACCAAATATCCGGCTAAATCGGAACAATTTACATACAAACTTTGAAATGGAAGCATATTTGATTTTTACCTCATGTAAGCAAATACATATTTTGTTTTTACATTTTTACTTCTTTATGGGATTTGTTGAAAATTTTGCTTACATAAAATTAAGGGTCAAACATATACATGTACATTTATTTAAACGCTGACATATGCGGTTGTTAAAACTAAACAGTATCATTGTCGAGTCGTAAACGCCAAGCAAGTTAATAGAACAAGGCAAACATAAAGTTTCCCTTTTTGGACGCTAAAAGTGCCTAAATTAAATGTGTAAAATTGTCGTTGTGATATGAACATAATTTATAATGTATTATTTTTCACGTTAACAATTACCTTGCAGGTCAATATCACCACCCCACTACATAATCCGAGCTGGTTGGCTCAGACAACTGTGAGCCGAGGAGCCATCAAAATGATTCAAATTCCAGCCGATATACGTGGTGAAGGCGTCACCTTAGATAATCTTGGGGTATATATTACTTCATCGGAAGAGATTACCGTGTATACTGTTAACAAGGAGACCTATTCCACTGACGCTTTCATCGCGTATCCTGTGGACTCTATCGGAGCTGATTACGTTGCAGTCACGTGGGAAAACGTCGCGGAGATAATGGTTGCCGGGGTAACGGATGGCACTTCAGTAACGTTTGAAATATCTACGTCATACTCTTCGAACTTTACCTACGGAGGGACGAGTTATGGAAGCGGCGATTCTTTGACGGTAACGCTGGACAAGTACCAGACCTTCCATATATACTCTCAGTACGGTGACCTTAGTGGAACAAGAATTACATCTACAAGTCCAATATCTGCTTTTAGCGGTAACTTCAAAACGGCAGTGGTGGATACCACCACATCAACAACATCTGACCATTTAGTTGAGCAGCTGATTGCCGTTCAAAGCTGGGGAAAAGAATTTATCACATTCCCATCTCCTGATAGGATTGTTGGTGACTATGTGCGAGTATTTGCTGCCGAAGACAGCACTACATATGCACTTAATGGCACAACCTACACATTAAACGCGAACGAATACGATACTCACAACATTCCAAGCGACCAATACTACTGGATTTCCTCTGATAAAGGTCTCCAAGTAGTAACTTTCAGCAAAACGATCGGCAAATCTTCTACAGGTGACGGGGTGTACGGTGGGGATCCTGCGATGTCTTACTGCGTACCAGTTGCTCTGTATGGCTCGGACTATACATGGAGTACAGTCACTACTACAGTTGGAAACTACACAAATTACATCATCCTCGTAACTCTTGATAGTTACAAAAGCGAACTAGTACTTGATAATGCTAATTTTTCAGCTAACTGGTCTTCGGTAAAAGGAAATGGCGATTATGTCGGTACGGTCGTGAAAGTCGATCCAGGGGCACACTCCATTTACAACAGTGTACCAGCGCACTCGTTTCTTGGTATAGCATATGGTAACGCCTTATACAACTCTTATGCTTATGCATCAGGTCTGCGACTCGCACCGATTAATCTGGTAAGTATGAGGTCTTGTACATGTATCGTGTGCACCGGATGTGCATATGACCTACCCTTCACCCGAAAAGTAGTTAGTTATTCCAGGTTTTGGTAGCAGTGCAAGATAAGGAAAGTTCCATGACACCCTTGATTTCTTTATTATGTCAAGTTTATAGAACATTGGGCTGGGGTGTGTCTCGGTTTAAGGATTCATCCGAGAGACGTAAGTTATGCTGCCCACTTAGCGCAGTGGTTAGCTCACCCACTTCTCATCAATGCAATCCGGGTTCGATCCCCGTCCCTGTGTGAGATGTAGGCGGTTACGAGAACAGACAGTCAAGTGGTTTTTCTGCGGGTTGTCCTATGTGCGATAGCATATTGCTAATTATTATTCATCACGTGAGTGGTGGATCAGGGATCGAACCTTCCATTCCAGAATCATGTAACAGCAAAAACAGGGATCCACTCCGAATAAGGTCTTTAACTATTATATTTTGTTTGAATATTGATAAAAGTTGTAGGTGAACTTTGCGTATTCCGTCGCGACAGTAATTTAAGAACAACGAATACGCCATGCTTGATTGGTTGATTGATTGATTGCAGATGATTAAATGTATGTTGTTATTTTTTTTATGTGAACAGGGCACGATAAAGTTAGCACAGCTGCCACTGATCAAGTTGAAATGAGATTGATTTCACCTTTTTTAAAGTGTAGGCTTTAGAGATTTATTCTGAAATTAAGTGTAGTTAACGGAAACATTTTGCAGCCTTGTACGACTTCGTCTACAACTGCCGGAGATGGGGAAGACAACGACTGTGATGGAAGAATTGACGAAGAGACGGACAACGGTATTGACGACGACGGCGATGGATCCATTGACGAAGATCTAGCTCTAGCTCCCAGAGGTTGTATAAAAATTTAGTTTTCATCATTTGCTTTCTAATGAATGTTTCTTTATTAGGCAGCATTTAAGATATTGGTGCATGTTTTTCAGCGCTTGCCATTTAAAGGTGTTTACCGAATTATTCCGTTATGTAAAGCTTTCGCGCTGATTTTATTCAAAAAATTATATTTTAGAAGTTTAACTTTTTCCTATAATTTTTAGATGCTTCAATATAGCATTGTTTTAGAATTGGACAACATTATGAATGACTTCTATTTCCGTTTCCAATTATTGTAAAACATAAAAGAAAATTATATTACAGTAAACTCCGTATATAACGTCTCCGGATATAACGAAAATCCGGATATAAAGAACACATTTCTCTGTCCGATTTATTTTCTTTCTTTATTTTATATGAAAATAATATATACGGATATAACAAACTCCGAATATAAGGAACAAATGGTCAATATGAGTTCGTTATAAACGGAGTTTAATGTATATTTATGTTTAAAGTTGACGGTAATTGGGGTGACTGGGGCTCATGGGACTCGTGTTCGAGCACGTGCGGTTCAGGATCAGGCACTTATTCGAGAACACGTACATGTGACAATCCGGCGCCTGCAAACTACGGTATAGACTGTGTTGGTTCAGCAACGGAGACCACATCCTGCACAGGACCATCTACACCCTGCCCAAGTAGGTTTAATCATTTGTTTAGTAATACTTTCTAACTAAAGAAAAGGTGCCAAGATTAGAAATTGTGATTACACACTGTCCCGCGTCTGTTGTACCGTTGTACGTCAATCCGCCATTTTCTCCGAACGACATCTCTGAATAAACTTTGTTAGCTTGAATGAAACTTAGCGGGTATGTTCCTTGCACAAAGATCTGTTCTAAGAATTCGATTCCATGTAAAACTCTGCTTTCTATTGCAACAAATAGGATTTATTAAGAAAGTATCTTCCATGATTGTTGGTGTCTAAACTTTTATCAAGAGGGTTCAATATCATTATGTCCCTAGGTCAAAATTATCCCCGCCCTGATTTGTTTTACACAATCATAAAATATTAAAACTTTTAAAATCTACATAATGCATAGAGCGTAGATATTTGGAGTGTGGCATTATGTAAGTGTAATCCTCTATGACGTTTGTTCAAAGTGTGCCCTTGAGGTCAAAATTGGCTCCGACCCATGGTTCACTTTTTATATAGACTTTTTACAAGAAAATATCTAAAAAATCTTCTTGTCGATAGGCATGAGGGCAATAGTTTAGAAAGTTGTTGGTGGTTGTCTACCAAGATTGTTCAAATTATGCCACAAGGCTTGAACTTGAGCCTGCCTGGGGGTTATGTTTAACATGAAAAAGCAAATCTTCTTTTCAGAAATATTTAAATATTAATAAATAAATTTAATAAATGTTAAGAAATAATTTAGCTTCGCCTAATTGTTGTCTAGTACTTAAATTATGCACCTAAGTTAACGGGGTGCCGTGTTTGACAGAGGAAAATACAGTCAAACTTCAGAAATCGTAAGGGCTAGAACTGGTATTATGTGGTGGTCCTCTAGCATGTTCAAAACGTGCCCCGTATTCACTTGTTTTATAAAGCCTTTTTTACAGAAACACTTGAAGTTAAACTCTTTTACTTTCACTTTGTTTGCAACGGTCTAAACAATCTTGGCCCATATGTTTTTAAAATAAATGTTCTTGTTTGATTATTTCTGTTCCTGTGTATTTTATTATAATAATGAAATCGATTAGGACTGGTTTCTAGGTTAATTTAACATCATCGAATAATTTATACTGTAATTTGCAGTAAATGGTAATTGGGGAAGCTGGGGTTCATGGGGAACTTGTACAGTCACGTGTGGTTCCGGAAACCAGTTTCGTAATAGATCATGTGACAATCCTGCCCCACAACATAGCGGCAATGACTGTTCCGGAAGCGACATGGACAACATGACTTGCACTATTAGCTCGTATTGCTTACCAGTCTTCAATGGAAATCCAGACCAAGTAAGATCATTTGAAAACAAATACATTGATATAACAGAGTTTGATAGTCTGAGTGTACCGTGTTGACATTTATATAACGTGCTATCAAAGCGTTTTTAGTTTATTAGTTTATACTGATTTATTTAAGCTCGATTGTGAAGAAAGCTTGTAGCTTTTCGAGTCCGCTTCCTGAACAAACCAGTACTGGTGTCACATGAGGAGGTACGGTCATGATCCTAGTGGGGTCTGAACCCGCAACCTCCGGGATGAGCGGCAGACACCTTAACCTCTACACCACCGACCCAGTCTTTAAAACCGTTAATGACAAGTTTCTCGCCTGCATATTTAAATTTTTGAGCAAGTCAATCTATAATTTAGAACGAAACTACAGACAAATATGTCAAAACTAATGCTGAGCGAGTATTGTAAATTTTCATGCAAACTCATTGGCAAAGTCATGGTCAAAATCAAGAAGAAATCTCCTCAATATTTTTGCACAGGGTTGTAACAATGTCACAGAGTTTGGTTGTGCTACTGGTGGAATTCAGTGTCTGGATATAGCGTTCCGCTGTGACGGTCAGTATGACTGCGACGACGCCTCTGACGAATCCCACTTCTTTACCGGATGTGCATTCACGACGTGCAACAAGTCCGGCTCTGGTAAGTGTTCGAGTTGGTTTTTTGGTGTCTAAGTTCTGCATCTCTTTTGTTACCATGGAGATAGCTACTATTAATGATGTCAAAATTTATTTTGTTGCTAGTCTATCAGATCATCAAACTAACAGTAAATTACTACATACAGATTAAAAAAAGATCTCTTTAGTGCAGAATTTATTTCGCAAGTGGTGTTTCGTGATTATAGCAATAAACTAGTAACTAACTAGTTGAAGAAATGGAGATCATACTGTACTGTAGTGATTATAACATTTTTACAGTTGTAACATAAACAATGATAATTATGTTGTAACTGGTAGTGCCACATTTAGTTTGTACTGACAGTCATTGTAGCCATTAACAAGTTATTATCGATAAACTATAAGTAATTATCAAGTTCAACAGATTATGGTTGCTTGAGAGTCGTAAAAAATGTAGCCTGACCAACGTCGTCTAAAATTAGCTTTGATGAACATTGATA
Organism: Saxidomus purpurata; assembly: GCA_022818135.1. Taxonomy (NCBI): domain Eukaryota; kingdom Metazoa; phylum Mollusca; class Bivalvia; order Venerida; family Veneridae; genus Saxidomus; species Saxidomus purpurata. The sequence goes on from JAFMSR010000018.1 coordinate 35,159,130, forward strand.
CCATAGCAACAGCTGTTTGTAATTGTTGTACTTTTACAGTACGTTAGTAACTAACAGTCGGTGCATTGAGTTATAATGACTGACAAAGGCATACGAGTAAACTCGGAGGAGTCCCCTTTTTTCGACACTTTTTATGTAGAAGCATCAAGAAGATAGCTGATAGAACTGTTTCTATAGTAGTCACAAAATGAGCGTTAATCACGGAACCCGTTGCAATCGATAATGATATTATATTTTTTCTCTCTTTTAATCAAATTTGTTAGGAAAATTTTCTCCTAGCTTCATGTAGTAAGTAAAAGTAATAAATAATAAGATATTTCGTACGAAAATGCTTTTCTAAACACAACAAAAGTATTTGCTTGCATTATGCTAAGGCGCTTTTTATTTCGTGCGTCCGGTGTTGCAGGACTTTAACTAAAATCGAAAACCATTGATTTCTAGTTTAAAGAAAATTACACCTTTGGAAGATTTGTGTACTGTAAGCGTATTCTTTGATGTCTAACCTTCTATTGTAAACATTACATTTTTTTCTTGTTTTGATAGGTTGTTATTGTTGTTTTTTTCAGGGCAAAGTGTCGTCAGCCTGTTCCTAATGTCAAGTTTGACTTTCGTATGTCTTCTGTTCGCTGTGAACGTCTACCAGTAGATTCAACAATTCATGCAGAAATATTTGCATGCCATTAAAGCTGCTTGCTCTATATGTTCATATTGGAATTTTAAAAGCGTATTTGGTAGCGTATTATTTCAAATCTACAGATATACTTTGCAGGAATTTATACTGAAACCTTTTTGTATGACAATATGTTCTAAAGTATGTTATTTTCATACAGTTTGAAGAACTTTATTTTTTTCTACAAAAATCTGAGAGCGAGCAGCTTTAAGGCACATGGCTACATGTGTCTTCAAGCAAATACATATATAACACATTTTGGTCAGTTAGTCTTTGATAAACTAAGCAATGCTTTTTTTGTTACAATATTTTTTCTGCTATTTTTTAAAGAATAGATAATAAAGGAATTTTATCCAGAATTTTTTTTTTACTATTTCCCCCTATTTGCCGTCTGTCTGTGGCAAACCGGAACATACTAGAGCTCAAATATGCCCCTCAAACCATTTGATTAATAATAACTCCTTTTGGCGGAGATGATAACATGAAAAAATCTAAATGCTAAACTGTCATAGAATATACTCTGTTACTATGAGATTGGTCAAGGATATTAACTCTCCGTAGAAATGTTCAGTAGTGTAGATGCGGTTACCTTTCTTCCACATTAATCACATCATTAATCTTCGGGGCTTCATAAAATAATAAAATACAAATAAACCACTTATAAAAGCTTGATAAAACTCCGTATTTCAGTCGATATAATGAATGAATAAATAAATAAACAATAAAATTAAGAAAAAAGAAAGAAAGATATATACAATGGTTACTGTAGCAGTGGAAAATACTGTTAACACATCTCCCAAGAAAATTGCATATTTGTCACAAAGGCCAAGACTTTCGTTAACAAATACGTTAAGCACTTGCATCAATCACCCATTTTTTCCTAAAAACAGTTGAAGATGGAAATTTCATTGGCCATTATTCCCGAAATGAAACAGTTCCCAAATATTTCAAATATAGGTAAGGGTGGTGCACAGCCATTCCTTAAGTTAATAAAAATTGAGTTTCGAATTGAAATGATGTCACTGTGTAGTTATAAAAGGAAAAGTTGTTGTTGCTGAAGCTAAAGTCTTCTGATTTCGTGCTACCTAATTAGGTGCTGGGATTACCTTTCGGAAAGCTTGGAGGAAACTCTTTTTACATGACGGAAGCGTGGAGGAATTCGCACAAACAAGTTAATAACAACGTTAAAATGTTCTACGCCAGCACAGCTAATTACCAAGGTGACGTGAAGACAAAGTCCACATGTTTGGTTTATGCAAATCTACGACTGGAATGAAATCCTGGAACCTTCTAGCAATCTTAACAGTAATGTAGATCTAGACCAGTTGCTCATTCCTGAATACAATCCATATCAGCGGATTAAAACACTAAATCAGTGTAAGTTTTAAATTGTTTGCGTGCCAATTCTTAATTTGTACATGTAGTAGTATTTTGAATTACAGACTGTGGACCAAATGTCTATTCATCCTGTAAATCAGGACCAGAGAATTGTGAACTGCAGACTGGCGCCAGATCGCAATTTTAGGTACAAGCTTTTAACTTCAAACCGCCTTAATTAAAATGGAAAAAACTTCATATGCTGACTGCGAGAACCATTAATAACTATTGAATCTAAAAGACATATGATACATGCAGCAACATCTGTCTTGCAGTTCATAATCTTATCTCATTCTTTATTTTCATTTCAATCAAGTCCAGACAGACGTTTTCATTTCCCACAAATAAAATATTACTTTTTCTAAGAACCTAACAGTACATATACTAGAGATACAAGCTGGGTGCTTAAAAATATAAACACAACAAGAGAGTCATGATGGCAAGAGAACCAAAACGGGTTAGGAATTTGCATATTGTTTACATTTGATCAGTGTTGATAAGAATGGACTCCCAGCAAACAGTTGATGCTGAGATAATAATTCATTCTTATATGAAATGAAGATTAAAGCCGCACATACTGAAACAGAACCATCAACAGTTTTTTTATAATTCCATTTCTACCGTGTATGAAAAATTCGTATTAGGATTACATGATTATATCCATTTTAGCGGTGTTTATCGTCTAATAAACAACGATTTTGTGTGCCGGTGCGCAGTATAAAGCCACGCACGGAGCCGTACACCAAGGCTGAACGAAAGAGTCATCGTGACGTCATGACTGCTCGCACGTAAAAACGTAGTTTATTGCAGATTTTAAACTTACTCTAGTAGTCTAATTGATTTCCTTTTTCGTTGAACTGACCAACGGACGAGTCATGTTAGAATTCTATTTAATGGTTTAACAGATTTTAATGAGTCATCACGCGTTTATTCTTCGTTGTAAATTCGTTATTTTCAAAAAGCGCAATCAAATACAAAACATTTTAATGAAGGGTTGTGAAACGATTTTCAGAATTACTAGCAGCTCAAAAATATATTTCAAAGGTATCTAAAGAAATATTTGCTTCTTTACTTCTTGACGATCTGTTGACATTTTTCAATATAACTTTGCATTATTTTTTCTATATCATAATTAAGTTTGCCCTACGCATACAGTTTTATTTTATATGGGTTCTGTTCTATAGCATCACGTACACTTATTTGCTATTTTTAACTTATATATAGTTTTTCTTTCAATTTGAATACACTTACTGAGGAGTATCCACGAACCATAACCGTACCTAACTCTATTTTTGAGTTATATACCCTTATTGATTTTTCATGTAACACTTTTGAACGGAACATAACCCCGAAAGTATTCAAGGGAATTTGTTTAGACTTAACACACAGACAGAGGACATTGAAAGGAAGTGCAGTGTACAAGGACCTAAAATCTAGCTGTCCTATTTTTTAATTAACCCTTTTTATTACTTTTTCCTGTCAAGGCCAAAACTGATGAAGTACTGAACTGAATTGATTCAAATTGCATACAGTCATAGAGGACATTAAGATGCAGTACAGTGCCCAAGCTTACCGACGGGGGAATAGCCATGTCTAACATGTCTTTTGTTCACTAATACAATTGTCTGCACCAACGGATTCAAGAAATGATGTTAATTACGTTTCCCGTATTCAGTCAAATGAAGTCTAGAATAAAATGATTAGATATTATATTAAAATGGAGCTAAAATCAGGTTTTTTTTATGCCCCCGAAGGGTCCGTCCGTCTGTACGTCTGTGCGTCCGCCCTTACAAATTCGTGTCCGGACTGTAAACTTGTCACATATTGAAGAATTTTAAAATAACTTGGCACAACGCGTCGCGTGCAGGACCCACGTCCCTACTTCAAAGGTCGAGGTCAAACTTAGAGTTTGAAGGTAATGGAATCCTCTATATATGCGCACATTCGTGTCCGGACTGTAACTTTGCCATGCATTGAAGGTTTTTTAAATGACTTAGCACTAATGTGTAGCACATCAAGACGACGTGTCGCGTGCAAGACCTACGTCCCTACCTCAAAGGTCAAGGTCACACTTAGACTTTGAAGGTAATGGAATCCTCTATATATGCACACATTCGTGTCCGGACCTTAACTTTGTCGTGCATTGATTAATTTATAAATAACTTTGCACAAATGTGTAGCACATCAAGCAGATGTGTCGCATGTAAGACCTACGTCCCTATCTCAAAGGTCAAGGTCATACTTAGAGTTTATAGGTAATATAATTCTGTATATATGCATACATTAGTGTACGGACTGTAATTTTGACATGCATGGATTGATTTTAAAATAACTTGGCACAAATGTTCAACACATTCAGACAATGTGTTGTGTGCAAGAACCGTGTCGATAACTTAAAGGTCAAGGTCACACTTAGTGTTTAAAAGGAATGGAATTATGTATGTATGGTAACTCTGTCATGCATGGAAGGATTTTAAAATTACATAGAACAATTTTTGGGCACATGGAGAGGACACATACTTTGAAACACCTCTTTCGGGGCATTGTGAGGGACAGCTCTTGTTTCAATATACTATATCTTGTGTTCTCGCTTCATTTTCTCTGCTTTGTCTGAATGGGCTGTAAAGTGCTTAATATGTAATGTGTACTTGTTGTAGAGCTGCTCACTCTCACATTTTGAGATCTAGAGATAGTTTTCGTCATTATTTTGAGAGAATTGTACTCTAATTTTACAACTGCTGCGAGACACAGGTCATGAAATTTTGAAAATTTTTCGAAGCCCTCCTTGGGTTTGGCTACAATTTTGCTGGTCAATGCTATCGTATCAATGATGGTTCTAACATAGCAATGATCTAAAATGATGGTAAAAGAACAACAGTTCTTCAAACTGTATGAAAATAACATATTTTAGAAAATGTAGTCATATAAAATGGTTCCAGTACAAGTTCCTGTAAAATGTATCTGTAGATTTGAAATAATACGCTACCAAATAATAAAGCGTTGCAAACGCTTTTGCATTTTACTTCTCTAGTAAATTCTAGCCTTTAGTTTTATATTTATGTATCAGTATATTATTTTTTTCAACGGCAAATGAGAGCGGACAGCTTAAAAGACAATAAACATTTTGTTAAATCAAAGGAAATAACCCTTGAAGAACTAATCCAATCAAGCCCATAATTAAACTGATTCGAGATTTTATTGTCATACATATTCTCTGTAAATATGATTAGGATTATAAAGAAATGAAGGTGCTATAGTGTAAACACAATTAAATATTGCAATTTTTGTTAAATCAGAGGCCATAACTCTGGAAGAACTAATCCGATCAACCGATCAAGCCAATAATTGAACTTATCCGAGATCTTATGTTCATACACAGTTTCTGTAAATATGATAAGGATTAAAGAAGACATGAAGGTGCTAGAGTGTAGACATAGTTCAATATTGCATTTTTTGTTAAATCAAGGAGCATAACACTTGAAAAATTAATCCGATCAAGCCCCTAATTGAACTCTTCCGAGATCTTATGGTCATACACATTCTCTGTAAATATGTTTAAAAATAATGGAGAAATGAAGGTCCTATAGTGTAAACATAGTTAAGGGGACATACCCCATAACTGGTGTCAAACTAAATATCCCCAAACACTTAAATAAAAGAATCTTTGGAAGTAGTATAACTTAACCTAAAAGTTTCATCTACGCATTCCCAGTCATTATCGATCAACTCAGCGGTTTAAAATACACTGCAGTACCGTTAACCATTCAATAATCTATATAGTTGTTGTTGTACAATTAAAGGGACACTCCCTATAACGGTTGTCATACTAAATAACTTTAAAAACATAAATAGTAGAATATATTTGCAATTATTATAACTTACCTGAAAGCATTCCAGTCAGTATCGATAAAATCAGCATTTAAAAATATATTGCTGTACCGTAAACCGTTCAATACTCAATGTTAAGTTATTGTTGTACAATAAAAGGGTGGATGCGATTTATTACAGGAGACCTATACGGTGATTATTTGCGCTAAAATATGGCATTTTTCGATATATGTTGTTCTATAAAAACGTTTTTATTTATTATTTTGCGTTCATTAAACACACCATTTAAGTTTCGGGGAAATAATCTGCTAGATTTAGGGATAGTCCCTTTAATGCGTGGATGCGATTTATTACAGAAAGCCTCTGTATTGATTAATTGTGGTAAAATGAGACATTTTTCGCTATAGGTTCTTCTTTGAATTTGTATTTATTCATCATATTACGTTCATTGAACACATAATCTATGTTTGTGAAAATAATCTGCTAGATGTTGTAGCCATTTACATTGTGTATTATGATTGTTTAAAAAAAGAAGTAGATGCTAGAGTGTAAACAAACTAATTGTGAACGGACGGATGCCCGACATTCAACGATTCTAAAAGCTCACCATAACCTCATCGTGGTCATTTGAGCTTATAACCAAGAATGACGAATCTTTGTGAAATTATTACAAAAAAATTTACAACGTAACGTTTTCATAAAATAGCTTATTTTCAACAAGTAACGATACAGTGAACTTTGACAGAATTATAAGCTTGGTATCAAAGTTACTGTAATGTATGCTTTTGCGTCTTGTTTTCAGACTGAAGATTTGATCTAATATATTATTTTAAGAGATTTCCACCAGAAAATCGAATGACGAAGAAAGAGAAACTTAAAAGCACTCTAACATCTTGAATTACATTTGCATTTGTAAAGTGTCGAAAGGATTCAAACCGACAGTCAAGCGTCTGGTAGTAATACAGCATGCTTCAATTAATCAACAAACCTATCCAACTCCCAAGGGAGACTGAACACGAACATGCTGTCATAAGGGTGCTTAACTGAATATGGACATATAATCCGATTTAAAACAGGAAAGATTTGGTGTCACATTCTTTAACCCTGGCGAATACATCACATATCAAAAGAAGGCTGTAATTTTGTAGTTGAAAGGAAAGAATATTCGTGTGTGACATGCTGATTTATTATTTGGTAGCGTATAATTTAAAATCTACAGATATACTTTACAGGAATTTATGCTGGAACCTTTTAATTTGACTATGTGTTCTAAAATATATAATTCATACAGTTTACAGAACTTTGATTTTTACCAAAATCTGAGCAGCTGTTGGTGAAAAATAAAAGTTCTTGAAACTGTATGAACATAACTGACCCTATAACGCTCACCTGAGTACCATTTGCTATAATACAGGGTCATATATAGCAGATAGTGTCAATTTTGAACTTTGGGTTCTGATTTTCTGAAATTTTTTTTTCAAAGAAATTGAAATTCTTATTCATTAATATAAAACTAAAGGCTCGATTAAAATTATAAGCAAAAATCTAGGTAGAAATGTGCAGAAATCGATTGCAAAGGTCGGTTACACGCAACGCTTTTGAATTTGGTAGCGTATTTTTCGAAATTTAGAGATATACGTGACATGAATTTATACTGGAGCCTTTTTATATTACCATAACTTTTTATGTTCTAAACTACGTTATTTACATACATTTTGAAGAACTTTATTTTTTTACCAAAATGTGAGAGCGAGCAACTTTAACAATGCTATATTTCAAATAATTAAGTTCTGGGCCTAGTGGTTCTAGACAAGAAGCATATTTAGGTAATCTAAGTGACTGCTAAAACAATTTCACAATTTGACGAAGAGTTAAGTGTTGTTCCATTGTAGACTAAAGATTTTCAATGCAGAAGCTGTCACGTAGGTAGACGATTATGATTACTAAATTGCAGCAGTAACAAAATTTCTGATCGAGACAGACTTCTAACAATAACACCGAAAGCGTCAATTAAATGACATAGTCGCATGCAACTACGCTCTTCTGTGATCTTTAGAATAAAAATTGTAAATACATTCAAATGGAAAAGAATGTCATGTCTGGAGATTAAACGTCTGTCGCATTTATTGCTAACGATGACATATTTGAATGCATCATTATGTAAATGATTTGCGACTTCCGTCGTATATTTGTTAATGGCACGTCTACCGCATGCTTTTGTCTCGTTTTGAATAAATGTTAGCTTATATAATCTGTTATTGTACTGTTCTATAATTGAATATATTCCACAATGACTTTCTTTAAAACATACAGCATTCATATATGTACTTTTGACATATTGTTTTTGTTTTGGTGACTTACAAAATAGTATTTCTAGACACAAAATACAAAATGTTCATACAAATAAGCTGTAAATAATATATGCAACAAGAGCTGTCCCTCACAAGTGACAAATCTCCCCGAAAAAGGTCTCTCACAGTCTGTGTCCTCTCCATGTGCTCAACGATTGTGCCCTGTAATTTTATTTTTTTTCCATGACGACACAGTAACCATGCATACAGTATTCCATTACTTTTAAACTCTTAAGTGTGATCTTGACCTTTGAAGTGGTTCTTGCACGCAACACATTGTCGTGATCTGCCAAGTTATTTTAAAAATCAATGTATGACAAAGTTACAGTCAGGCCACAAATATATGCATATATACAGGATTCCATTACTTTTAAACTTTAAGTGTGGCCTTGACCTTTGAGGGACTTGCACACGCGACACGTCTGCTTGATGTGTTAAACGTTTGTGCCAAATCATTTAAAATAAATCAATGCATGACAAAGTTGCAGACTTGAAACGAATGTGTGAATATGTACAGTATTCCATTACCTTTAAACTCTAAGTGTGACCTTGACCTGGATCTTACACGCGACACGTCATCTTGATGTGCTCAACATTTGTGCCAAAGTTTTTTAAAATCCTTCAATGCATGACAGAGTAATAGTCCGGACATGGATGTTTGCATTTATAATGTTTACAGGATACCATTATCTTCAAACTCAGAAGTGTGACCTTGACCTTTAGGGTAGGGACTCGGGTCTTGCACGCGACACATTTGCTAGACGACAGAACATTTTAGATAAGTTTTTTGAAAATCCTTCAATGCATGACAAAGTTGCAGTCCGGACATGAATGTGTGCATATACAATGTATACACATTAAATTATCTTCAAACTCTAAGCGTGATCTTGACCTTTGAGCTAGGGACGTGGGTCTTGCACGCGACACGTCGTGTTGATGTGCTTGAAACTTGAGCCAAGTTATTTTAAAATCCTTCACTGCATGACAAAGATACAGACCGGACACGAATGTGTGCATAAATAAAGGATTCCATAATCTTCAAACTCTAAGAGTGACCTTGACCTTTGAGGTAGGGATGTGGGTCTTGCATTCGAGACGTCGTTTTGATATTCTGCTCATTTGTGCCAAGTTACAGCCCGGACACGGAAAAATGTAAAGGCGGACGCACACAAGGACAGACAGTGTGATTTTAATTTGCCACATTTCGGCGGTATAAAAACTGTACTGGGGAGAATGGGCGTGTTACACATATCGGTATTGCGAATATTTCTTTTATTCCGCAAGTTTCTATCTTCATACTTCAATACTAAATCAAAAATCTAATTTAGAATACTTGATTTAGTGTGTACTTGAAAGGCAGAAGTGTTTAAGTTCGAAACAAAGCGATGTGTTCTGATTTAAAGTTCAATGGATATTATTGGGGTTACCTAAGAAATAAATTATCTGCCAAGAAAAGCTTCATACTCCTAACAGGATAAATGTTAGAGTATAAAGGCATTACAGGAATGTCGTGAATCGTAGACTAAAGTTAAACAAAACTCTTCGAAAGGTTAATTATCTTATTACGCCATTCCATTCTAAAAATATTTGCTCCCAGTTTGATTTTATGATGAATCAAGATGCCAACTGCACATGCACATGCTGAAGTCTTAAAAAAAGAAACTGTAAAACTATCAAATTTTGGCATTGATGTTGAGTCTATTGACTATACAATATTCAACAATGTATAGCCTCGAAATAAACAAGAGCTGACCTTCGTTAGTGACGAATGCCACAGAAGAGGTATACCACAGTCTGTGTCCTCTCCATGTGCTCAACAAATGTGCTATGTAATTTTAAAATCCTAATATGCATTGAAGAGTAACCATGCATACAGGACTCCATTACTTTAAACTCTAAGTGTGACCTTGACCCAGATCTGACGCGCGACATGTCGCCTTGATGTGCTGAACAGCTGTGCCAAATTATTTAAAAATCATTCCATGCATGACAAAGTTTAGCCACTAAGTATCTATACGTTAGCTCGGACGAACACACGGACGGACGGTACTTTGTCAATATGCCCACCTTCATACTGCAAATTTTAGGTATGTACATTTCCTTTTTTTAAACGAACAATATGGGATGTGTTCAATATTTGCGCTCTGGATGCTTATTCAAAACCTGGTTGGTATTGTTTTATCATGCATGCTGTAACGTAAAACATATAACACTAAAAGATTTGTTAAGTTTATCAAAAATATATGAAGATATCGTTTTTTTGGTGTTTTTTTTCTCTCAAAATTATACAAATCTATTAAGATATGTTTTGTTTCGTTATACGCCTGTCTTACGAACACATTGAATCAACTGCTTCGCGACTGATGAGAACTGAGTTCAGTAAAGCAGTTTTCTACTCTTCTATCTGACTGTCTGCTCTACAATGTCACACTGCATCCATTATGTACCAACTAATGTGTCTCTTTATCCATTTAAAAATTTCCCCGTTCATTCTGTCTGCAGTCTGCGGCTGTAGACATAGCGAAAGATGTTAATATATTTATTCATATAGAATAACTTTGAAAGCCATTCTGTTCAGCTCAACAGAAGTACATGTACCACAATACTTGCCCTTCTGTGGCCGAGTGCATAAAGAAAGCGTAGATTGAACGGTCTGCGCTTGCGTTACTAATCCTGTCGTACAACGGGATTTTAAGCCGAGTGCATAAAGCGAGCGTACGTCAGTCGTAGATACGCCCGGGTTACGACTGCCTTAATTATTGTACTGCATGTTTCTCGTGCATAATCATTGTATTTCTTATTTCAATGCATGAAATTTTATATGCATATGTTAAGATAATCTGTTTTGAATAATTGAAACATGTCTAGAAATAAAACTTTTTTTTTACAAAAAGTATTTCTAAAATTTAAAATTGCCTGTTTTATATAAATACGAGAATAGCAACAAGTCTAGGCACTTAACAATTTCTTAACTTTAAAATGAACTCCTTTGAAATACAAATGTAGTTGCAACATGTAACTAAACTTATTAGCAATCACAGCTCGAAATAAAATAACTATTTAAATAGTCGTATAAAGAAAGAATCTGCTGAATAATACAACGTTTTATAGCTGAATTATAACATAGATTGCGTGTAATAGCTAAGAAGGACTACATAAGCGAAGGTGACAAAAGAAGGCCCCTACACGGATTTAGCTTTAATTTCATTTTAAGAGGGTGTATGGGAGAGGGTTTTTAAAAAATCACTGTTTTGACGGTTGTTTGGTTGGACAGTCGGTCCATCTGTTTGTTTCACAATACTATGTAAACTGTATTTGAGGCTCGTACTTTTTCAAACGTTTTCTTTGCACCAAACCAATTACATGTAAGTACATGTAATCATTCCAAACTGTAGTTGTTAAAGGTCTAAATATACGCTTTACTTTCGTACATTGATTTATATGTCTCTAGAATTAGCCCTTGAACCCTGTGTCCATTACCCTGAACTGATCTATAAATGTCTGAACATCGTCTCGATCAGGTGAAGTTTTTTCATAACCCTTTAAGGATTTCATGAAAGACAGAACGGAAACGTGTGTTGCCTTGCCCTCGAACCGAGCTGGATTAAACACGAGTTCCGTATATCGGCTTGATATCTTGAAATTTTGTTCAAAAACCTCCGAGTAGTTCAAGAGAAATCACTGGAAACGCTATATTACAGACAGAGGGGCAAACAGATGGACACCCATGACAAAACCATATGTCTCCATCAGACAACTACACCAAAAATATTGCCTTTACAGGTATTTGACATGATAACGTACATAATCAAAGCGCTGTGAGCGCTGAAGTCCTGGCTCCCCGAAAAACAACTTTTCACCTACGTGTTCTGCGTTGAATCTTACCTAAAGCGCGGGTCGAAATGTGCAGAGGACGAAATTCAATATATGACACAGAATGAATGATTCACAAATATATGGGTGACAGGGAAGTTTGTTTTATTATGAAATGTACGTTAAATGAAAAATAATCACATAGTCAACATTATAAAATGTTTAAGCCAGTACAAATAATTCGATCTGCGCTTTGTACAACTTCAAGCGATATGATCTGATGATGTGGATCGAAAATTATTGTGTACCAATGACAAGACCTTGAAACAGAAATAAACAAAGCAATACCAGCAATGAAATATAAATACAGTACTGTACAATGTGTATAACAGAGAAAACCAAAAATGATTCTGGGTTACCTTGTAGTTGTAATCAGTGAAACCGTTCACTGGGCCTCGACATGCAGCGTCCTCGATAAATGGCGGGTGAGTTTGATCACGTTAGTTCCTTCTCGGGGATGTACGTAAATTATATCTTTTTTTAGAGACATTTATTTTTAGGTAAATATATATGTAATCGTTCGTAAATAACAAAGTTGTCAATGAAATAACATCGGAAATTTGAAAATCAAACTACAAACTCTTATATCGAGCTTCGTACGTTTTCGTAAATTTCCGTAAATATCCGTACTTTTCCGTGATATGCATATGATTATCTTCCGTAATCAGCTAACAGAACAGCGCATTAATTTCTAAAACAGAAAAAAATGTGTAATGCAGCCCGTAAGCTATATACCTTCCTGCAGTCGTTTGAAGTTTTATGTACTATTTTTATTTGTAACATGTTCTTATCATATGCGGCATTCAAACAGAAGATTGATCTGGTCTGTCTTGCACTACTTTCGCATAGCGCATGTTTACAGTTGTTATTCGCACATAGCACGGCTAAAATTCTTGCAGGGTTTGAAATGTGGTATACTAACTTAGGCCTTGGGGACTTTCAGTCCCCAGGCCAAAAATTCAACTACGCTATGGTTACGCCTACTCCATAGCAGCTAGATTTACTTCTTGACTTACGCTACGTCTCGTTTATGCACTCCGATTAAATTTTCCGACCGTTATCTACGCTCTAGATAAGCCAGACGTAGGCCTGCGACCCCTTTATGCACTTGCGCCACTGGCACGTTATTTCTTAAACTTCATGAAAGAAGCGGTGTTACAGGTACATTGTTTTCAAAATTGTTTTAACAATGCATGTATAAAACGCTGAACACTGTTCAATTTCTGTAAAATCATTTGGTTTGATCCAATAATCCTTAAAGAGGCACTCCCTATATCTAGCAGATTATATTCTCGAAACAGATTATGCGTTCAATGAACGTAAAATGATAAATAAATACTATTTCAAAGAACATATGACGCAAAATGCCTCATTTTACCACAATAAATTAATATAGAGGCTTTCTGTAATAAATCGCATCCACCAATTAATTGTACAACAACAACTCTACATAGATTATTGAATGGTTTACGGTACTGCAGTATATTTCAAACCTTTGATTTTATCGATAATGACTGGGAATGCATAGTTGCAACTTTTTGATGAATTTAAAATACCTCCAAAGATTCTATTATGTATGTATTGGAGGTTATTTAGTCGACATTAGTTATAGGGTATGTCCCTTTAAAGCTGCTCGCTCTCAGTTACCGTTGAAAAAAATATTTTTTCAAAAAAATTCACATTCTTATTCAGAAATATAAAACTAAAGGCTTGAATGAAAAAATAAGCAAAAATCTAGGTAGGAATTTGCAAAATTCGATAGAAAAGGTTGGTTACACGGCATCGCTACACTATATGTTCATATTGAAATTTCAAAAGCGTTGCAACGCTTTTGAATTTGGTAGCGTATGTCTTTAAACTAAGAGATAAATGCGACATGAATTTATACTGGAACCTTTTTATATGACCATATATTCTACAATACGTTATTTACATACAGTTCGGAGAAACAGTTCGGAGAACTTTTATATTTTACCAAAATCTGAGAGCGAGCAGCTTTAAAGCTGCTCGCTCTCAGTTACTGTTGTAAAATAAAAATTCTGTTTTTTCTTCACAAAAATTGAAATTCTTGTTCATAAATATAAAACTTAAGGCTAGAATAAAATAATAAGCAAAAATCTAGGTAGGAATAAGCAGAAATCAATTTAAAAGGTCGGTTACAGGGCACCGCTACACTACACGCTTTTGAATTTCGTAGCGTATTTTTTGAAATTTAGAAATATACGCGACATGAATTTATACTGGAGCCTTTTTATATGACCATAATTTATATTCTAAAATACGTCATTTACGTACAGTTTGAAGAACTTTATTTTTTTACGAAAATCTGAGAGCGAGCTCGCTTTCAGATTCTGGTAATAAAAATAAAGTTCTTCCAACTGTATGAAAATAGCATATTTTAGAACGTATAGTCATATAAAAAGGTTCCAGTATAAGTTTCTGTAGATTTGATATTGTACCATTTTATCCATGCAGCATATATGTGTCGTGGTAGCAATAAATTATTTCACAAAGTTTATATTTGAACTAAATTACATGGATCATTCTTCGGCTACTGTCATATTTTAGACTAGTGGTTAAGTTAATATGCCAGTGAGAACAAAACTCGAAAAAGGAAAGAAATATTATATTTATAATGGCAAATAAGGAATGTTGGTCTTTTTCTTGTTGCCGTTAATCCGGCGTCACTGTCACCGGCCATTATATATTTACAATATAGAAACGACTGTCTGCATTGAAACCGCTCTAAACTATCTAACAATGTGACTTTTTTGTGATATTACTTTCTGCAACAGATCATATCAACAGTAACTGATCTGTCTGGTATTTTACAGTAACGTCTCTTTGTATATATCTACTAAATATCGTTTTATTCATCTTTTAAAGTCATTTCTGTTTATCGAAAGCATTCATCAAAACTGTATTTCGTGATACCGATATTGTTGTAACGTTTTAAAATTGTAAGTTGTCTACTCTACCAATAGGTAATTGTAAAATAGTAAAGAGACGCATAATTTATCCAGATTTTCTTCCGTTGCTCGCTGATAGCTCTCAGATGTTTATGAAAAAAAGTTCATCAAACTCTCTGAAAATAATATATTTAAGAAGTTAGGGTTAAATAAAAAGGTTCAAGTATAAATCTGTAAATTTGAAAGTAAACGTTACCATATAAAAGAATAATGTTAAAACGCTTTTGAAATTCCAAAATAAACATAGAATGTATCATTCATGTAAAATCAAGTTCACCAACATTTTCGAAGGACTTTTTTTCTGCAAATTACTACATAGATTTTTACTTATATTGTTGATGTTAGTAATTACCTGTAGTTTTATATTTTATGTACAAGTAAATGTTCATCATTGTTGAAACCATTGTTCAACGGAAAGTCAGAGCGAAAAGAAGATAAAGAGGTAACAAAGATAATCAAAGCACTGAAAGTGCTGACAAGGAGTCCTCTGCAAAATTTGGCGTATTTGTGTCAATACTTCGCTAACAGTATTTGATTTTGGTTACTATCCGTTTATTTTAATCACAGACCTGCAGGTAATTAATAACTAATCATGTTGCTGTTGTTTTAATTTTTTCCAAAAAATATAGTTTTGCATGAGACTTCTTGACAAAGTAAAATAGTGCTTTTAAATTGTATGTATTCAGATTTGTATAACATATCCTTCAGGAATACGTGACACGATTTACTAGTCTTTTATTTCACGAAATGTTCACGAAACCTAAAATTTAAGTGGTGGTGTATTATGTTTCCGTAAGTGACATATGCTTACATCATAAACACATGATATAAGTCATTATTTTCATAATGATGTCCGTCCAGATCCGCCTCTGTAGTCTAGTGGTTAGAGAAGTTGACTTGAAATCACTGTAACCTCCGACTTTATGTAGGGAAGTTGGCACTGGCTTGCTAAGATTCGGAGCCTAGTACTGGAACTTTCTAGGACAATGTTAGGGAAATTAGCTGCCTATTAAACTGACCAAATTCTTGTACTTTTGAAGTGGACGTTTAACTCCTGCAACAACCATAGCCGATCAGAAATCATAAAAGAAAGCAAACGTAGCATTTTTTTTTCTGAAAGGGACAGACCCTATAACTGATGCCAAACGAAATAACCTCCAAAAATAATAAATAGAATCTGAGGAAGAACATGTATTATATCTTATCCTAAAAGTTACAGCCAATTTATTTTTTTTGAAAGTATTTCATTATAAATTTACAGAATTCAAACTCATATTTTTGATGATTTTTCTTTACCGCACCACATCTACAGTTCGCACCGTATAGTTTAATTTCATCACATTTTGTGTTGGTAAGGAAGTTTAGGGGAGTATATGGGAGTCACCCGGTGGTTGGTCAGTCGGTCGGTCGGTCCGTTGCATTTTCCTTGTCCGGAGTATAACTTAAAACACTGCTAGTTGGAATCTAATACATCTTCAAACTTAAAGCACATTGAGAGGAAGTGCAGTGCGCAAGAAACACAACTCTCTCTTAAGAAGTTACAGAGTTATTGCCCTTTGTTACTTTTCCTTGTCTTGAGCATAACTTAAAAATTACATGTTGGAATTCAACACAACTTCATAGAATGGTCAAACACATTGAGAAGAATTCCAGTGCACAAGAACCAGAACTCCTTCTTGTCCAATTACATAGTTATCGTCCTTTGTTACTTTTCCTTGTTCGGAGCACAACTTGAAATCTACTGGTTCGAATTCAATACTACTTCATATAATGGTCAAACAAAATGAGAGAAAGTGCAGTATAAAAGAACTAGAACTCTACCATAAGCAGTTGCCGAGTTATTGTCCTTTGTTACTTTTCCTTGTTCGGAGCATAACTTGAAATCTAATGGTTCGAATTCAATACAACTTCATACAATGGTCAAGCAGAATGAGAGAAAGTGCAGTGTACAAGAACCGTAACTTTATCTTGACTTATTACAGGGTCATTGCGCTTTGTTACTGTGCCTTGTCCAGAGCATAACTTGAAATGTACTGGTTTGAATTCAATAAAACGTCATACAATGGTCAAGCACAATGTCAGGAAGTGCAGTGTACATAACTCTTTCTTGACAAATCCTGAGTAATTGCCAAGACAAGAACAAAATATCTTTTTTTAGTTTTTTTTTGCAAGGTATTCTGTTACTACTAACTTCCTCAGTTGATAAAGCAGTTTTTCGGGGGTATTAATCACGTTTAGTGATAGGTCTAGTTAAAACGTATTTAGACACACATGGTTCCGTAAAAAAGAGATTGATTGCAATCCAATGTCTCTGCTACATACATACCGCTCTTCCTACTGATTGACTAGAATACTCCGTCATTCTGTTCCTTCATGAATCAGTGTTTTCAACATTACAGACAAATGCTAATTTAAACAAAAAAAAAATACTCGAAGAATTAAAAAGGAACATTTAAACACTAAGAAAATATGCATTGTACTTGTACATCGAATACAGTCCCGTTAGGTGGAATTATATTTCAGATAAAGAATATTCTTCATGCATAGATTCAATAATTATTCCAGCTAAATGCATGTTTCTACAAAATTTTACAATAAATGCATGGAGTAAAACCCGTTTTTCAACTTTAGCTCATCTGGCTTTGCAGTGGTGAGCTTTAAAGGGACATACCATATAACTGATATCAACTTAATAACCTCCAAAACATAAATAATTGAATCTTTTGAAATATTAAAACTTAAAACTCCCTACATCTAGCAGATTATATTCTCGAAACATATATTATGTGTTCAATGAACGTAAAATATGGCATTTTCCGCAGTAGGTTCTTCTTTAAAATTGTATTTATTTGTCATTTTACGTTCATTGAACACCAAATCTATGTTTCGAGATTATAATTGGCTAGATGTAGGGAGTGCCCCTTTAACGGTAATATGCAGATCAGTTGAAAAACAACAGCAACAAAATATATGAAAATATTTACTAGGTCATCCATACAAATGGCTAATTTAATTCTACAAAAGCACATACTAAATAACCTCCAAAACATAAATGATACATTGCAATGGATTACAGAAGGCCTCTATTGATTTATTGTGGTAAAATGAGGCATTTTTCGCCATCTCGTGTTCTTTAAATTTCTTTTATCATGTTACGTTTATTGAACACATTATCTGTGTTTCGAGATTATAATCGGATAGAATTTGGGTACATTGTATGTCCCTTTAAACAGTATATTTAAATATCTGAACTCAATTCTATTACCAGCAAACTTCTGATATACATGCACTAAACTTAAACCAAATTTCCTTTTATTCGATACTCAACATGAGTTTGGGTAATATTATACATACGTTTACTCACTAAAAGCACTCACGATTTCTTCTAAAATGATGCCTCTAGTGTACACTAAATATCTATTTATTGAAGAAGCTTTTATAAATGAGCAACAGAAAGGGAGAGCTAATGCCGCTGTGCTAAATATAAATTCAATTTTCCTTTCTACAGAAACGAAATAAAACAATATTACGCTCAAGGGAGAACATGTATTTCAATTTGATTTACGCTGATTAAATTTGACATACAAATTAGTTTCCCATTGAAATGTAGGTTCTGCTACGAATTTATTGTTGTGCATCTGGCAGACTTTCCGCCGACGATCGACATTTCACATCTTCGAGGGTCAGTTTTAAAGGGACATACCCTAAAACTGAAGTTAAACTTAATAACCTCAAAAACATAAATAGTAGAATCGTTGGAAGTATTATAACTTAACCTTTAAGTTTCAGCTGTGCATTCCCAGAAAGTATCGATAAAATCAGCGGTTTAAAATATACTGCAGTACGTAAACAATACTCTATGTAGAGTTGTTGTGGTCAAATTAATGGGTGGATGCGATTTATATACAGAAAGCTGCTATATTGATAAATTGTGCTAAAATGGGACATTTTTCGCCATAGGTTATTCTTTAAAAATGTATTTATTTATTATTTTGCGGTCATTGAACACATTATTTACGTTTTGAGAAAATAATCTGCTAGATATAGGGAGTGTCCCTTTAAAGCTGCTCATTCAGAGTTTCAGGTGAAAAAAATGTTATTTCTCCAAAATGATATAATCAAGCCGATTTTTTCGTTTTAATTATTGTCAAACTGCATAAGCTGCCATGGATGTCTGAGATGTTGCGCAGTTGTTTGTAACAGCTATGAAGGGAAATTATCAAAACGTATATCCGATTGCGATTTAAAGTGAAATTTGAAGCATTTGGTGAACACAAACTGAAAAATCCGCTATAACAACTGATGTCTATGCTTAATGACTGATTGTCACTTTTGGAAGAATGGCCAAATCTTTGCTAGAGTACATTGAAATTTAGCAATTTCTTTCAGACGAAATATTTTAAAATAGTTCCTTCCTGCTGCCATTGCAACATGAGCTATGTATTAAATTGAATGTTTTTAACAATTATTTATTACCGACATTAATACAAATATATTATATATTTGAAATATATTATATATTTGAAATAAGCATTATTCCAGGAAAAATTTGCACTTAATGTGAAGCTTGAAACAATTTCCTGGTGCTATATTACCCGACATGCGGAATACGAGATAGATCTAGATTGCTTTTGTGATTCGTTCGATCCCTCTTACGTTTGCAGTATCAAATCGAAAAATTCAGATAATCAATGTCAATTACATAATAATGTTGTTTTTTAAAAGTATTTCAGCTCATCAAATCAATTTCACAGGGTGAAACCTACTGCGTTATATTCAAATACTTCACAGGAAGTGCTTTTCAGATCTTAAAATCCCATCACTTGATATTTTTTTCTTTACTTATCAATCAACCAGAGGCCGGATTTCATTCCATTCAATGTCGGTAAGTTGGGGCTATAAAAAATTAATTAGTCTTAATTAATTAGTTGGGTGCGCACCATAAACCGGTTTAAGCTCCCCAGTGGTGTTTTTGCCACTGACCGTTCCAAGGCGGTGCCCCACTGTGTTCCGTTAATTGTTCGTTTTGTCCTCGTGTGTTTGCTTTGTGTGCTTGTGTGTGTTGGTAGTGTATGTTTGTGTGTGTACATGATTGTGTGTGTGTGCGTGCGTGCGTGCGTGCGTGCGTGCGTGCGTGCGTGTGTGTGTGTTGGTGGTGTGCACTTCTGGGTGCTGTGGGGCTCGTTTTGGGGAGGCTGCGTTTTTGGTACGTGGCATTCCCTGTTTGATATTATTTTTGTTTTTACATATTTAAAGTAACTAGAAGTTTTTGAGAAATGGAATAAAACCCGAAAGGTTGCCAAATATATCAAAGTCTGAATCATTAGAAAGGTTTGCTACCACAACAGATGTGCATTTACACTTTGTAAATACTACGTCTAAATTTTGCACTTTACTGTCAGTAGCTCATGTTTCAAGTTTTGTTATTTTACAAATGGAACAAACAAGAAATTATCATTTTACAGATATCCTTTAATTGCTAGTCCGTAAAAAAGAAAAAATCTTACCATATCAAATTTCGTTTTGTAACCGTCTGGCTTAATTCATTCTTTAGATGGAATATTTGAAGACAAAATTAATTTTTTTTGTGCTGAAAGGGTCGGATTCATCAGTAACAAATCATGACTACTGAGAACTTGATCGTGTGTGCTGATAATGTAGTAGACACACAGGCGGCAATGTTTTATTACGAAATACTTAATCCATAATGTGTAAATCTGTAAAGTAAAGCCTGGATTACATCAATATTTCAGACGATATTGTCTCAAATTGGTGAAAATGCCTATACTCCTTATTGTCGTATTCAATTACGAGGGGTGATCCTAAATTATCCGCAATAGTTCTATAACTTTGATATAGATTGCAGAAGCAAGATTAACAAAAGGGCCAAGATGACCCTACATCAATCACCTGCAACCTATGACAATATGTGACCAAACTTCAACTCTTAAACTATATATCATTAACACAAACATTCTGGTTGACCTTGACAAGGCAAACCTTTTGACCAATTATGTCACCTGTATGGCTTCACAAGGTTTTGTAACCGGATGACCTAGTCTTTGACCTAAGATTACCCATATTCATACTCGGCCTAAATTTCATCATACTGACAAAGTTTCATGAAAATCCAATGACAAATGCAATCTTTATTGCATACACAAGTTTTTTCTACCATTTTACCCCGTGACCTAGTTTCTAACCCTAAATGACCCATGTTCGAACTCGACCTAGATTTTATCAAAGCAATCATACTGACCAGGTTTCACGTTCGAACTCGACCTAGATTTTATCAAAGCAATCATAATGACCAAGTTTCACAAAGGTTCAATGAAAAATTGCAACCTCTATTTTACGTTCATTGAACACATAATCTATATTTTGATAATATAATCTGCTAGATGTAGAAGGAATTGTGCATTCTCCAAATCACCTATTCCGCTCGAACTCTTATGACAGAGGGAGGGTCTATTATGTAGAAGCCGTTTTTATTTTATTTCACATTTTAGTAGCCGAGTGCCTAAGTAAGTAGATGTATTTAATTACAACGCACATTGTCTTTGATTTTGAAAACGCACATTTTTGGCAATACTGATTAGAGTTTATTCTCGCAGAAACGAGAATGACGGTGATATTTTGTAAAATGGCGAGTGTGACATCAGGTAATGACCGGGTTACATGGCACCAAAATTGAACATCAGACACACAAACAATTTACATGCAACTTTACCCATTAATGATGATTATTCAGTCACGCTGCCCGGACAGCTGTTAGACGGTAACTATAGAAACGCTTAAAGTTGCTTTCCATGTTCCTTATGAAATTAAACTGTAAAAGCTTGTATGACGAATTAATAATTATTTGTACGAATAATCAAATGAATCTGTGTACAGTTTAAGAAATATAGCAACAGACCGGTTAAGTCTGTATCGTTCCTCGTACATTGTATTATTTCATGAATGTTTAAAATATCCAGTTTATATATCAAATTATGATTTGCTCACATCGTTTTTGTTGTGTACAAAATAGCATAGCAAGGGAATTAAACTCTGAAATGCAACGTAAATCGGACGACAATGAGTCTTCTAAATGTACTTTGTATACTTTTTTACGTTCAGGCCGATCCCTAATGACGTTTAATAAATCGTACATTCTTGACACTTTTAAAATTGCATATTGATATATTGCTTTATCTTTTGACTATCGCATTACAAATTTTAAATTTGGTGCCGGTAAAACTTGGCTTAAGACAGCCTCAATAGACATTGTTCGCATTTCGTTTTATTAAAACATCAATGTATAATTAATTTCAAATCAGGTATGAGGATTTTAGCGCATTCCTTTAGAAGATTGCTGTTGATAGCTGAAGTGAAAACGATACACTCTTAGACACAATTAAGATGTCTGGCGATGTAAATTTTGGCAAAGTTCAATTTTCTAATTAAAAAAAATGTCCCTGGTTGTTTCCTGTTGAAGAACGACTTTTATTTTGAGATAGTTCTTTACAAAGATTAAAAACTACTTTAAGTCCCGTAGAGAGAGTCATTAAATAACAATTTCATTTATTCCGTACATACAATTAAACCTTTTTATTACATTTTAAGCTTAAGTGTTACGAAGTTAACAGTCTGTAGGCAAGATAGATACTTTTAACAAGTGTTAGTGGTTAACTAAATCGGCTACATTATTAAACTCTCCGTGACACAATTAGAAAAAAAACAATATTACATCTGTGGAATAAGTGATAGCGCTGATTGTCAAATATTTTGTAGAAATAAACGATGTCTTAAGTCACAATGCTTCGGATTATGTATTAAATGGACATGCATTCCTTGCATTTGTCTCCATTGTTATTGTTAACATTTGAACGTTTTTCATTCTTCAATAAGTAGTCCAGTTCCAATAATTAACTTATATTTCGTTATTAACAACTCAGTACACTTATGCATTCCAGACATATATTTTCGGGTAAAGACGAAGTAACTTGATATCTATATCTTAAATTTAATCCAATGTCAGTGATTGATCTGTCTGACATTTTACACTAACAACCAAACACACTTTATGTATATATCTTCTTAGTATCATAATGCTAATCTCAATATCCCCATATAAAACATTCATCAAAATGTCAATTGTGACACAGATATTGTGAACAATCTGTTACACTGAGTTTGAACTTACAGCGTAAAGCAATTTTCTCATTAGATAATATGTAAATATTAGAAATGAAAAGAGCCTGGTAGTCTTTTTTGCATTTAAACAGGATGGAAAAACATAATACGCTAAAATAACTCTAATAATCTAAGACTGATTTCATTTAGAAAAATAACGGTACGCATGTCTCGAGGAAGAGGCAGATTGATGACTATCTAATATGCTTTTTACGTGTGCTTTTTCCCCTTTGATTGTTTACAGTCCCGGCCGACCCTGGAATATTTCCCTGGGTGAACTTTCCAAGACTCCTGACCAAGCTTACTAACATTTTCAACAGATTACATGTATCTCAAATCGGTTTTAAAATTTTACATGCGTTGTTGATTCTTGCCATTACTTGTACATTTTATGATTTAGCAAATTAAATCATCTCTTTGGAAGAATGCAGTTTTTCTCTCCGAAAACTGTGAACGTACAAGCATTAAGTCTACAGTAACGGGCATTGTGCAAATAAATTTGAAATGAAATAAATGGCTTAGGTGAAAAAAAATTATAGTAAAAACACGAGAGGCACAACAAATTTAAGGAGTTCAGTTTTGTATGACATATGCGAATGTGATCATTTGAACGCCACGAGGAATTCGAAGACCACGTGAAAAAGTTCGAAATCAATGGGCTTACCGGCAGCCTTCCAGTTCATTTTCACTTAATTTACATTCACTTGCTACTCGTCAGGAGTTCAGTTACTTAAGGTACCCTACTATTTTCTTTAGTGGGTGGGATGCATGTGTTTTTTAATTTTCATTTTTTCCTTAATATATGGGTTTCATTTGGTTAGGCACCATACTGCTGTAGTATACTGACACTAATTATTCATGTGAAGAAATCTATAAATTAGTGAATAATAATGAAGAACGGACACATTTTGAAACGGACGATCAAAGACTACTACTGTGACAGAATCAGTGAAAGTCAAGGAACTAAAACAAAGTTAACACCATTGTATACATACAATGCGCTACCTTAAACATACGCCAGGTCATCAACCGTACCCACCAAAAAATAATTGTACTTGAAAGGAAGCCGCTCATGCGCGATAATTACGTTTTCCCTAATTCTCTAAATATTGAAGTAGCTTAAATGAGCAACTAATGACACTGTGCTTGATATAAATTCAATTTTGCTTTCTACAGAAACGAAATAAAACAATATAACGCTCAAGGGAGAACATTATTCAATTTGATATACACTGATTTAATATGACATACAAATTCACTTACTATTCAAATGTAGCTCTGTATTTTTGTTACGGTTTTATTATTATTGTTGTGTATCTGTTAGACTTTTCGCCGACTATCGACGTTTCATGCCTACAATCGACAGTTTTGTAAGGCTCGTTATATGTGCATACATTTAAATGGTTTAAACACTTTCTGACTATTATATAACGTTGATAAGCTATGTTCAGTGTCGGTATCACAGACGAGGAAGCTTAACAGTGTAAAAGTTGTCAAATATATCCAAACATGTCAAACGATTAGTTAACACAACTCCAAATGCGCAGAATTTCAATATGTTATCAGAAACAAAATATTTTTACCGCTAAATTTCAAACGATATAACAAAGTACAGCAAAAGCATGCAACAAATTAAATACGCGTGTAGAACTGTCAATATTTGTTTTGCAACAAAATCCTGTCCCTATAAAGTTATACTTAACTTCGCTTAGACGAGAGGAAGTGTCCAAATTAGCATATCTTTATTGTCCGTAAAATAAAAGTTTCATACATCTGTCAATGTCAATAGGAAAAAATGTGAAAAATCTTATTCTTGTTGTCACTGAAATTAAATTTAGTAGTAATAAATCATATTCTTGGGGATCTGAATATTGTCTGGTTAAAAAAATGATAGACATACAGGCGACAATTTTGAAATCTCATATGCAAAATATAAACAATGAACACAACATAACTTTTAGAAAATTTCAGGAGAAGGACCACAGGTGGAAGGAACATACCTTTGACTTTTTTTTCTTAAGCTAATGCTTTTTTCTATGCATTTTAAAATTGATATCAGAATATTAAATAAAAAAAAAAAATTGAAAAAAAAAAATTTTTTTCTTCATAGCTCTTTACTATATACAAGGTTCCCAACACACTCTGTATGAAAACAAGCATGTCGCTCTGAAAAACTCTTCGATTTCTTTCAAATTTGAGTTACGTTAAACAAATTTGAACGAATTCTAGAGAGAAATGATAGAGCTTTAAGAAAGAGTTTACTTCAATGGAAAATTCCAAGCCGTTTTCATTCTACAAGGAAAATACCAACGCTGATACAGCGATTTTCGCTAAAACCAGAAAAATGTCACACATATTCCGACAGTGATTTTCGCTAAATTCTCCACTAATATTGCGGTACTGCGAAAGACAACCATTAAAACAAGAAATATATATTATTAGACTACAAATCATGGCGTAGATCGTACCTTTACATCAATGTGTTCGATACTACAGCGGATTTTTCAGTTTTTGTAATTGTCAAAATGTATTAGCGGCCATGAAGGTCCGAGAGGTTGCGCAGTGATTTGTAACAGCTATTCAAGGACATTATCAAAACATATCCGAAGGCGATTGAAAGTGAAAGTAAAAGCATTTAGTCAACAAAAAATGAAAAATCCGCCGTAGCATCGAACCCATTTTGAGTAAAAGTACGATCTACGACATGATTTGAAGTCTAAACATATATATTGCATGTTTTGATAGTTTCCTGTCGCATTACCGCAATAGTATTGGAGAATTTAGTGAAAATCACCGTCTGGAAAATGTGTGACATTTTTTCTGGTTTGAGCGAAAATCGCTCTACAGCTTTGGCATTTTCGCTTGTAGAACGAAAACGGCTTGGAATTTTCCATTGAAGTAAACTTTTTCTTAAAGCTCTATCATTTCTCTCTTAGAATTCGTTCAAATTTGTTTAACGTAACTCAAATTTGAAAGAAATCGAAGAGTTTTTCAGAGCGACATGCTTGTTTTCATACAGAGTGTGTTGGGAACCTTGTATATAGTAAAGAGCTATGAAGAAAAAAAATTTTTTTTCAATTTTTTTTTATTTATTCTGATATCAATTTTAAAATGCATAGAAAAAAGCATTAGCTTAAGAAAAAAAAGTCAAAGGTATGTTCCTTCCACCTGTGAGAAGGACATGACAACAAAGGTTGAAACTCGTCTTTCGATTGAAAATGTGCTAGGGGGGAAACCTGAAACTAAAGTACAACAAGAGCTGTCCCTCACAAGTGACGAATGCCCCAAGTGACGAAAGTATACTGCAGTACCGTTAACTTTCTTTTGAACACTGACATGCTGACGTATATATCTGGTACCGACTTATGATTTATAAAATGATTGAGGAGGGTTAACATAACATTTTGTAGACAAATCGAATATGCGTCATTTTTGTAGAATGAAAGCCGTATCAAGTGCATACAAATGTTATCAATATTCTACAAAGGATACAATATGTACGTGCAGTAATAAATTCTAAGATTTGTCACTGTCTACATTACATAAGAATAAACGAGTCGGTTCTTTTTCCGCCCATTAAAGTCTGTTTTTGTCGTAATGTTTACCGGCTATTAGTTCTATAGGAAATATAAACATTTCTTAAATGTTACTCCAGACACAAGAATTCATTTGTAAAAGTCTCAATTGTATTATGTTAAACTCATTGATGTAGATATAACTGAAGTCAAAAAATGCAATAAGAAATATACGTGTCTCCGAAATTGTTATTTAATGTATCTCTGTTTCTCTATGGGAATAAAGCAAGTTTGAAATCGATAACGAGTGTCGGTAATTAATAGCAATTTCTCATCAGGACATTGTTAATGAATGTAAAGATTAAACTTTGCAAAATTACTCAAAGATTAGTTTGCTAGACGTCTTCTTGTTTTTGCCTCAAAGCGAATTATTTTCACATCCGCTTTTGATAGAAGACTTTGAATGAATAATTGCGCTAAAATTCTTGAAAGTGGATTTTAGAGCCGACACATGTTTT
The DNA here is from genome assembly GCA_022818135.1 of Saxidomus purpurata. NCBI lineage: Eukaryota > Metazoa > Mollusca > Bivalvia > Venerida > Veneridae > Saxidomus > Saxidomus purpurata. The sequence continues at coordinate 35,186,406 of JAFMSR010000018.1, forward strand.
TGCTTTGATGCTTTACGATTTTAACTTGGTGTATAACAGTGTCTACTGAAAATGCTATAAACAATAGGGATTCTACTAGGATAACAATTGTTGCAACTGTTTTAGAATTCATATTAAAATAGACAGAGGAGATTGAATCTAATTTGTAAGCTTCAATTAGTGTAACGAAAAGTACTAGATATGTATATATCATTATGCAATTAATATGATCGACAATGCAAAAGTATTATGTTATCATCTACATCAGCCCTATTGTTTCAAAATAACCTAAAAATCTCTTTCTTATGATCCCATCAAAACAATTTCTTTTCTCAGTCAAAAACTCCGTTGATATATTTGTACCGATAATTTTCGTAACCAAATCCGTGCCCTAAATTCGAACTATTCTAAAAGCGAAACTAATTTTACATCTACTTGAAAACTATCACATTTTCTTTTTCCATAGTAGATGTTATTGTAAAATGCAGTCAAACTGCCATATATAATGTATCAACCTCATAAAATGGTTTTGAAAAAGAAATAAAATAAATCGTACTGATGTCGTTAGGTCCGCTCTTCCTTGCCTGCGTTCAGCATCATGCGTTGCACGCTATATAATGCATGCTCGCCTCAGCGTTATTACGTTAGAATTTCATTAAAAGCAATATAAAACTGAAAACATCTCCAAACATTAGTGCCATGATGGCCCTTTGTTATTCACCTGAGTACTAGCGCATTTATCACTTGTTGCTCAGGATAAATCAGTTGCTAATGAAGTCAGTGGTTGCTTGGTAAGTCAGTGGTTGTAGGAACTCACTTGAGACTAGGTTTCTCTTATAACTCTATACCAAAACAAGGGACCCCCTCTAGCGGGCGGGATCAATTTTAATCTAAGGGGCATGATTTGAAAACAACTAAGAGGACCACTTAACAATGTTACATACCAAATATCTATGCTTTAGGCCTCGTGGTTTTGGATAAGACAAATGTAAGACTTGTGTGCCTCGTATTCATGAATAAGCTTCCTTTGTAACGTTATCGCTCTGAATTTAGAAACCAATTATTTGAGCGTTCACATTGGCATTGTATATATTGACAGGAGCAATAAAGCCTTAAAGCTGCTCGCTTTCAGATTTTGGTAAAACAATAAATTTCCTCAAACTGTATGTAAATAACGTATTTTAGAACATACAGTCTTATAATTAGGCTCCAGTATAAATGCCTGTCACGTATATCTCTAAATTTTAAGAAAAAATGCTACCAAATTAAAAAGCGTTGCAAACGATTTTGAAATTCCAATATAAACATATAGTGTAGCGGTGCCGTGTAACCGACATTTTCAATCGATTTCTGAAAATTCCTACCTAGGTTTTACGCTTTTGTTGATTATAGCCTTTAGTTTTATATTTATGTATTAGCATGTTATTTTTGAATAAAAAAATTCAACGGCAACTGAGAGCGAGCAGCTTTAAACTAATATTAATGTTGCCATGAGATAACTAAAACAATATCTTTTCAGTCCGTTTTGAAATCGGCATATCACACACGAAAATTCTTTCCTGGCAACCGTATCAGACAAAACTACAAAAGTACAGCCTTCTTTTGATATGTGATGTGTTCGCTAAGGTTAAAGAATGTGACACCTAGTCTTTCCTGTTTTAAATCGGATTGAATGTCCATATTCAGTTAAGCACCCTTATGACAGCATGTTCGTGTTCAATCTCCTTTGGGAGTTGGATATATTTGTTTATTAATTGCAGTATGCTGTATTACTATCAGACGTTTGACTGTCGGTTTGAATCCTTTTGACACTTTACAAATGCAAATGTAATTCAAGAAGTTAGAGTGCTTTAAGTTTCTCTTTCTTCGTCATTCGATTTCCTGGTGGAAATCTCTTAAAATAATATATTAGATCAAATCTTCAGTCTGAAACCAAGACGCAAAAAGCATGCATTACTTTGATACCAAGCTATTTATAATGTTGTCAGCGTACGTTCATTGTGTCGTGACTTTAATAAAAATAAGCTATTTTAGCAAACATTAGGTTGTAATGTTTTGGTAATAACTTTACAAAGATTCGTCATTCTTGGTTATTTATATTGCGTATTTATTTATAGTACATGTGTCATTTGTATCAATTCTGTTTTAATTATCAACAGTTGTCTTCTTGTTCTTATTATTTATCCCCCCGCCGAAGGCGAAGGGGATATTAGAAATGCCCTTCGTCCGTCCGTCCGTCCGTCTGTCCGTCCGTCCGTGCGTCCGTCCCAATTTTGTCCGGAGCATAACTCCAAAAGTACTTGAGCGATTTTCTTCAAACTTCATACACTGACAGAGCACATTGGGAGGAAGTGCAGTGTGTAAGAACAATAACTCTACCTTGCCTACTTTTAGAGTTATTCCCCTTTTATCAGATTTACTTGAAAAACTTTGTCCGGAGCATAACTCCAAAAGTACTTGAGGGATTTTCTTCAAACTTAATACACTGACATAGCATATTGGTAGGAAGTGCAGTGTGCAAAAACAGTAACTCTACCTTGCCTACTTTTAAAGTTATTCCCCTTTATCAGATTTACTCTAAAAGTTTTGTCCGGAGCATAACTCCAAAAGTACTTGAGGGATTTACTTCAAACTTAATACACTGACATAGCACATTGGTAGGAAGTGCAGTGTGCAAGAACAATAACTCTACCTTGCCTACTTTTAGAGTTATTCCCCTTTATCAGATTTACTTGTCCGAAGCATAACTCCAAAAGTACTTGAGGGATTTTCTTCAAACTTAATACACTGACCTAGTACATTGGTAGGAAGTGCAGTGTGCAAGAAGAATAACTCTACCTTGCCTACTTTTAGAGTTATTCCCCTTTATCAGATTTACTTTAAAAGTTTTGTCCAGAGCATAACTCCAAAAGTACTTGAGGGATTTACTTCAAACTTAATACACTGACATAGCACATTGGTAGGAAGTGAAGTGTGCAAGAACAATAACTCTACGTTGCCTACTTTTAGAGTTATTCCCATTTATCAGATTTACTTGTCCGAAGCATAACTCCAAAAGTACTTGAGGGATTTTCTTCAAACTTAATACACTGACATAGCACATTGGTAGGAAGTGCAGTGTACAAGAACAATAACTCTACCTTGCCTACTTTTAGAGTTATTCCCCTTTATCAGATTTACTTGTCCGAGGATAACTCCAAAAGTACTTGAGGGATTTTCTTCAAACTTAATACACTGACATAGCACATTGGTAGGAAGTGCAGTGTGCAAGAACAATAACTCTACTTTGCCTACTTTTAGAGTTATTCCCCTTTATCAGATTTACTTTAAAAGTTTTGTCCAGAGCATAACTCCAAAAGTACTTGAGGGATTTTCTACAAACTTAATACACTGACATAGCACATTGGTTGGAAGTGCAGTGTGTAAGAACAATAACTCTGTCTTGCCTACTTTTAGAGTTATTCCCCTTTATCAGATTTACTTTAAAAGTTTTGTCCAGAGCATAACTCCAAAAGTACTTGAGCGATTTTCTTCAAACTTAATACACTGACATAGCACATTGGTAGGAAGTGCAGTGTGCAAGAACAATAACTCTACCTTGTCTACTTTTAGTCAAATAGAAAAATATCATACCTATACTGATAATGAACATTAATATAATTTTGCAAACCTTCTCTTCATTGCCTTATTCTTTTTCCACTTACTTGAAAACTGTACTCAGCATGACCATAACTATACGGCTTTTTAAGGATTTCCTCTCACCAAGTAAAATGTACGAAAGTACAACCTTCAGGTAACTTTTTCCTGGCGGGGGATTAACCATGTGTAACATGGCTCTTGTTTTACTTGTTTTAATTCCATTAAAGAGACACACCATATAACTGATGTCAAACTAAATAACCTCAAAAATATAAATAATAGATACTTTGGAAGTAATATAACTTAACCTAAAAATTTCAGCTATATAATAATCGATAAAATCAGCGGTTTAAAATATACCACAGTACCGTAAACCATTCAATAATCTATATAGAGTTGTTGTTGTACAATAACAGGGTGGATGCGATTTATTATAAAATGCCTGTACTTTGATTAATTGTGGTAAAATGAAGCATTTTTCGCCATAGGTTCTTCTTTGATATTGTAGTTATCATTTTACGTTCATTGAACACATAATCTGTGTTTCGAGAATATAATCTGCTAGATGTAGGGAGTGCCTCTTTAAAAGACAAAGTCGGAAGTAACAGTGATTTTAAGTCGGCTTCTCTTATCACTAGACCACGGAGGCAGATCTGGTCGGACATCATTATGGACATAATGACCTGTATTATATGTTTTATGATGTTAGCATATGTCCCTTACGGAAACATAATGCACCACCACTTAAATTTTACGTTTCATGAAAATTTCGTGAAATAATAGACAAGTAGGTCGTGTCACGTATTCCTGAAGGATGTGCAATAAACAAAGCTGGTTACATACAATTTAAAAGCACTGTATTTTACTTCGTGAGAAAGTCTCACGCAAAACTATGTTTTTGATAAAAATATAAAACAACAGCAACATGATGTGTGTTCAATGAACTGCAGGTCTGTGATTAAAATAAACGGATATAAACCAAAGTAAAGTACTGTTAGCAAAGTATCACTCATTGTCTGCAAGAAAATCAATTTTGCAGAGGACACCTTGTTGTCAGCACTTTCAGTGCTTTGATTAGTTATAAATCTCTTGTACAACAGCTGAATTCAACCGAGGATTGTTTCCACCTCTTTCTTTGCATTTCTTTCCCCATTTGGCCGGCTGATGCGTGCCCGTCTGTGTCACTAGACGAGGATGACATTTTCCAAGCAAACCTGTGTAGGTCTTGGAGCCTGGATGCCCGTTGGAGCTGTCATGGAAGTGGAAATTGCCGGTGTCAATGCATTTTTAAACGCAGGTGGTGCGAATCTTTCGACAAGATGCTACTCCATGTTGCGTGTTATTTAAGCAATTCCCTGAAAATGTTTAAATGCACATTTAATTATTAGCATAAAATTATTATCTGTAATGAAGGACGAATACTGTAAAAACTATGCATGAGAACTACACTGTTCACTGCATTTCAGCGCTGGTTTTAAATTCATGCATTTGACAATTAAATTACATGTAGGAAAATAGATGTTTTGAAAGTACATTTACTTTCATTAATTCATAAGTTTAATAAATGCAAAATGTCTTACCTAATATGCACGTTTTGGGCACTCTCTCGGTCCTTGGCCACGAGAGAGCTTATCTTTGTTGACATTCTGTCCTGCAACCCTAGAGAAGAACTGCCGAGCTGGTACGGGTAAGCGGTCGGCGTTCACCTTTACGTCGGCGATAACGTCTGCCTATCTCCGGATAAGCAATGCACACTCGCTGAAATGATGTCTTAGTCGATAAAATTAACCTTCTTCTGTTAAAATCGTTCATCAAAAAGAAAAAGATTTCTAAAATTATGTAATCATAAATTGTAAAGCATAATAAAAATCCAACAAAGACAAAGTTGAACATATAAAATAAATAAGTCTTGACCTGTTGTTCCTTATAAAAGCCATAATGTAGC
>JAFMSR010000018.1:35192468-35210383 GCA_022818135.1 Saxidomus purpurata
AAAACGCGAAAAAAGGTGAAATGACGCAAAAATAAAGTTGAATAACGAGAAATAAAGGCGTGATATATCGCTTAACAAAAGCGTATTTACGCTAATAACGCGAAAGAAAGGCTTAGTAACGCGAAAATAAAGTCTTAAAAATGAAACATTAAAGTGACATTATGCTCATCTTACTGCACATAGTGTATTTTTGGTTGACAGTTTTATAAAAGCAATTTTCCGTTGCTGTGCATTTAAATGAGTTAAACTAATCATAATGACGCATTAGTATTTGAAGTTGGTGCTTTAGAAATAAAAAAATTGGACAAATAAAATAATAGTTCCTTTCTTCGCAGTGATCTCCCTTGCGTTGTTGTAGTTAGTTTAAACACATTTCTTCATATATGAACGCATTTACAAATACAATATATAATAACAATATTCAGGACTGAGCAATAAGCTAAACGCTTGTATAGAAGCTCTTTCCTGATACATGTTTAAATACTTTCATCGATTTTTTACAGTAACAACATAAATTTATCAAACATAATATATGATGCATGCTTGAAGTTTATTCTTTTACTAACAGATAAAAACATATAAAAATGACTAAATAGGCTTTCAGTTTCGTTATAGAGTAAACTTGAAGAATTATGACAAAAATGTAGTTGTTGTAGTTGTTGGTAGAGATTTCGGCAGGCAGTAGAAGGGAAACAACTCCTGCATACAGTTTTTTGTGTGTTAAATTGACTCTCTCAGTCAAAATAGGAAAAGTAATATTTGGAAAGTTATTATTTCGTAGTGGTAGCAGGAAGATTTTGGTGTATTTGGTTAAAAGCTATTATTTCATCTACCCTTTTTTACTCACACCTATTTCAGCTGGATTTTTGCTTGAAAAAAATGTGCATAATTCCGCTTTAATGTCACTTTAATCAGTTGAACACATGCACATCATCAACATGCATATTTCAAAACATTAAAACAGTCTAATTTACGATACAAAATAGTACCTTCAAAATGATAATAATAATGATAATAATAATAATAATAATAATAATAATAAAATATTAATACTAACAAATTCTTTATTTCATAAAGGTAAGCACATTAAGTGAAAGTACATACATTACACTTATTACCAATGTGGTCTTCAAACAGGAAATGAAACAATAAAACAATAAAGCAAGAAAGAAAAATAATAGAAAAAAATGAACATGTATTAAAGTGACATTATGCGCATCTTACTGCACATAGTGTATTTTGGTGACAGTTTTATAAAAGCAATTTTCGTTTGCTGTGCATTTAAATGAGTTAAACTAATCATAATGACGCATTAGTATTTGAAGTTGGTGCTTTAAAAATAAAATAATGGACAAATAAAATAATAGTTCCCTTCTTCGCAGTGATCTCCCTTGTGTTGTTGTAGTTGTTGGTCGAGATTTCGGCAGACAGTGGAAGGGAAGCAACTCATGCAGTTTTTTTTTGTTAAATTGACTCTCCCAGTCAAAATAGGAAAAGTAATATTTGGAAAGTTATTATTTCATACTGGTAGCGGGAAGAGTTTGGTGTATTGGGTTAAAAGCTATTATTTTCTCTACCCTTTTTACACACAACTATTACAGCTGGATTTTTACTTGAAAAAAAATGTGCATCATTCTAAAACATACACGAAATAGTATAAATGGTAACAATACAATTAAATGTAAAAATCTAAAACTTTAACATACATAGTATTCATGTCATACAGACATATATAACATGTATCCAACGTATCAATGCATCTATGAAAGATGCAAATATCTCTCTTATATACAAGGGTAAAGCGTTGCAAATATGACTTCTTTGATAGGTAAACGTATCCTTCATGTAATTAATTTTGTGCTTTGGTTAAACAAGATCACGTCGTCTTGTATATCTTAAAACATAATTTTTGTTGTATGCAAACGCTAATAGATATGACATATTATCAGGAAATAATTTATTCTTGAATAAAAAGACCATTATTGCTGTATGGTAAATATACCTATTGCTAAAAGTAAGTATAGCTTTTGAAATAAATCTATTGAATGCGTTTTAAATGGGCTTTGTAGAATGATACGAGCAGTACGTTTTTGTTGTTTAATAATCTTATTTATATCACATTTACAATGAACGCCTTTACCCAATACAGAACAGCAATAATCAAAACGTGGAACAATGTATCCGTTCTAAAACATTTTCATCATATCATTTCTTAAATAGAATTTAATTTGTTTTAAGAGTGCTATGTTCGCATTTACTTCCTTGCATACTAATGTGATTTGCATAGCTCAAGAAAGAGTATTATTAATATAAATGCCTAAAACCTTTTTAGACGTAACGTTTTCAATATGTGTACCGTAACTGAAAAGATTTAATTAGCGAATATTTTATCCTTTTTATGAAACTAACATACATTTTGATTTATCTGGATGCAATGACATGTTATTCCGAGAACACCAACTTGACATAGCATTTATACTTTCTTGGAGGTTTAATTCAATGACATTTATATCTTTGTGAGAATCATGGATTGTTGAGTCATCAGCGAACAAATCTATTTTCGTCTTATTAGCAATGATACTAATATCATTTATGTATATTAAAAATAACAATGGACCTAGGATTGACCCTTGTGGAACTCCAGACTTTATACACATCGGTTCAGATAGTGTTTTATTTAGTTTACCTAATGCATTCGGTTACTTAAGTACGACTTGAAAAGAATTAAAGAGCGATGTGAAAAGTGATGCATTTTCAGTTTATGTAACAAAATGTTATGACCAACCATATCGAAAGCCTTTTTATAAATCAAGAAAAACTGCCCCAATGTAATTACCAGAGTCTATGTCCTTCAGCCCCATGCGTCAAAGAAACGCGTTAAAGCTGTATTAAAAGAATGTTTGGGTTTAAGCCCGGATTGTGTAATGTCCGTAGATTGAAAACATTATTAAGCTGGTTTGCAATATGCCGTTCAAAGATTTTAGAAAGTGTTGGCAAGCTTGATATAGGTCAGTTTTCAAACCTTTTTTAAATATCGGAATTACAATTGCTTCTTTCAAGGAATATGGAAATATTTTGTTTTTGATACTAGTGTTAATTATGTGACCTATAGCGGTAGTTATAAAATCCCAACAGTGTTTCAGACTCTTTGGACCTGTACCATCATGACCTGTAGCTTTCTTTGCGTTAAGTGTGTTAATCAATTTCTACACCTAAACGGTGTAATGTACTCAATATCGCACTGGTTATGTTCAATTTCTCGTGAAGATTTTTCTCTACTTTTGTGAAGTTATTTGTAAAAAATTCTGTTTTCTGTATGATATTTGCAACATTAACATAATGATTATTAAGTGCATTCGTCATTATTACATATTGTCCTGATATATTTCCATAAGTCAGATGCACGTGTATAATTCATAATTGCGTCGTTATAAAACATTTTCTTACTTTTCCTTATAAGGTATGTAACTTTGTTTTGCATTTCTTTGTACTTGTCAAATTGTCTAGTTTGTAACTTATTTCTTTGTAAAATTGCCTGTTTAATTTCATCATTTAGCCATCCAGACTGAGTAAATTGTTTTACTCGCTTGACTTTAATAGGTGCGTGTTTCAACAAATATCATTAATTAATTGACAGAAGTAGGTCAGTGCCTCGTTCCGATCACTAAAACATTCAATAAAATCTATTGATGGCATAGCCAGACTATTATGAAATTCTTTCTCATTAAACTTTTTAAAACAGCGATATTGAATAATCTTATGCTCTGTTTGTTTCACGAGCTCAGGTACAGCTAACAGGAAAATGATCGCTTATACTGTGTAGTATGGTACGCATTTGTATATATATGATCAATAATATTTGAACTTCTTTTAGTACTTCTTGTTGGTAAATCAATAAGTTGTTTTAGATCAAAATTATTAATACACGGCTCCCAGCGATTGTTTTCAAATTTATTAGTACTACTTAATGGGAAATATTTAATGTTAATATCCCCTAAAATATGTATTTCTCTAGAAATACTATCTGCAATATCCAACTCGGACTCAAAGAAATCAATCCAAGAAACGGTTAACTTCCTTTAACATTGATTTGAATCCAAATTGATTCTATGTTATTTGATTCCATGTCTGTACGATGTCTGTATGATATTGATTTAGAAATGTAAACAGTTAAACCACCACCCTTTTTAAGATGTCTATCTTTTCTCTCAAACACATAATTATTGATGGCTAATGATTCGTCAGAAGTACTTTCAGTAAAAAAAGTTTCAAATAAACCTAATAGTGTATCATTATTTTGAAGCCGTAATTGGATTTCGTTAAATTTTGGCATAATATGTTGAATATTAACTAACTAATTGAATTCCTTTCCTTTTATCGATAAATAAGAAGTGAGACATTACAATAGGTGAATGGTTGTCTCTTTTCGTATTTATATTTTGTCCTGAAAAGGGGTAATAACTTATCGCTCAACTGGGACTGTCTGAAGAAGTATAACTTTAATACTAAATCTTGCTTTTCAACGATATTTACTTGTACGTAAACATAATTCACTGCATTAATTCAACACAATAGTTATTATAACTAATGTACCATTGCAAGTATAATTTAGAATCATGCTAAAATGTACATACGCAATACCCCATGAGAAATTGCACAATCATGTTGTATGCATCAAACACGTTTATTATAAGCTCATACGTACATTTGTATATATTCGTTGCGATGAAAAAAAATTCCTTTGAAATTTTTTTAATGAACTTAAACGTAATTCAGAAAGATTAGAAATGAATAAGCACGTAAAAATGAAATATTGTATTGGTATAATGCTCGGTACAATGACTATATAATTGCAAGCAAATTACTTGTTTTGAAATATTTGAAGTATCTGTCAAACTTATGTCATAGAAATTGTCTAAATCATGATCCGCTGATGTAAACCATGATTACAATAAAAATATTTCAACTCAAACTTGGCAATTTATCAAGAGGGGAATAATAGGTGGCATTGGGTGTCAAGTATACTAAAATATTAATGACACTTTGCAACTTGTCAATCGAATCACATTTAATTTCATTAAACTATCGTATTACATATTGGCCTCGCCAGACCAATTTATTTTCGTAAATACATCAGAATGAACACTAACCTATACGTAATTGTAGTGCCTCATTCAGATACAGAGATTCAAATATTCGTTTTGCCGGGCCCAATGCACTGTCATCAATGTATGGCCGCTGATTAGTGCCATGTCGTGCTGACGGGACCAAAACGAAACAACGACAACTCCATCTTTGTCGTATTCATGTCTTGGCGTGACGCCAGCACGATTACAAGAAACAACGCCAAAACGAATCAACGAAAGCACGAAACGGCAACAACAACTACACATTGCAAGGCCGAAACAACAACAAACACAATTGTAACGACAAAGTGTTCGAAAGAACGACAAATAAAATGCGAAACAACTGTCGAGTTGTCGTTGTTTCGTGCTGGCGGCGAGAGATCAGTTTGGGTCATTTGTAAACAGTTGAGAAATATGGTTAATGATACGAAAATGCTTGTGAATGGGCTCTATTATAATATGACATGTGCATCAGGAAAACAAAGTTAATCCTTGTTTTTCTTATCAAATATGTCAACCGAATTGACCGGTTTTCACTGGTCTAGAAAGTATGATTACTCTAAACTCATAGTTAGAATTAGTTTGGTAAAAAACAACATACTATGCTGATAGATATGAACTATTTACGTAGTGAAAGTATAAAATATTTCATGCGAAGACTATAAAAACAAGGGTATTTATTGACCTTTTTCATGTGGTATTATCCAATTGATAAGTGCTGCTCAGAGTAAATTTTAAAATCCAAAAAAGTTGACTGAAATATATAGGTCCGTGATTCTACTTGTCATTTCATTGGCGGTTAAAAGGTTGTAAATTTTATGTCAAAAGCGAGCTTAATACGGCTGTGTCGAAATATTTGAAAGAAGAAGGCTATATGTACTCCACTCTGTTTACTTTTCTTTTTAAAAAGCGGGTCAGTGGTCCAGTGATAACGCACAGGACTTATAATCCAGGGATCGCAGGTTCGATCCCTCTCTCTTCCACTAGCATAACTAATGGTATTTCAGATGAGACCTAAAAACAGAGGTCCTAAGTGTCGGTGCTGTACACCGTGCATGTTAAAGAACCAGGGCTGTCTCTGGAACGGGGCACGTTCTGTATCTTGCACTATCCCCCGAAACCTTAAACAACTAAACTTTTCTTGGGGCGTTTGTTATATGGATTATCCAGTACCAACGATAAAACTCTAAAATACATACTATTTAATTGCTCATTGTCCGTGCAGTAAGCTGAAAAGTAGCCCATGTTTTGATTCCATAAAAAAGGGTAATAAATACAAGTAATCCAATTACATACATATTGCTCTAATTAGACGTACGTAGAGTATAGGACAAGTAAAGGAAAGAATTATCTTATCTTATAACATTTGAACAAATGTACACTCATCTACATGACTACAGGACTAACATTTCAAAATCAATGTCGCTTCCTACCAGGTCATTCGACACATATATTTACAATCAAATCGGCAAAGCTTTTGATAACAAGGATTCTACATGCATGATTTTGTGATATACAAAGCATTCAAATTTGACATAAAGGCTTAGTCTTGACAGTTGGCCGCAATATTTAATTTTAGGAAATCTTATCAACTGGATAGTAAATTATAGAAAACAGGTTTTCGTGGATTCCCCATTTTCGAACTGTCGATGAATTTAACGTAAGGCTCGGTGCTTGGTTCCGGTCTTTTGTTTTCTGATTTACGTAAATGGCATAGCTGAGTCACTGTCAAGCATTACTAGACACTTTACAGATCATAGTTCTTTATCTGTTACAACAAGTAATATTGCTTTGATGTAAGAAATCGGCTTAACAATGATTTGAAAATAATCAAGGATCGGCCTAACAGTGGTTTTTCAATTCAAATACAACTAAAACTAAAGTTTTTTTTATTCCGTTCATCAACAGACATCGCCTAATTCTATATTTTAATGTGTAAAAGGAAAAAACAATTATTTCCAACTTATACTTAACACTATTATTTACACCTGCATGGTAGTCCGCTAACGATAATCGATATCTTTTGAGAAATAACGAGGACTATAGGTAAGGAGAACCGAAAGCTCTAAATCTTCTACACCATCAGCGTTGCAACTTTGAAATAACCTTCCCTTACATATACGAAATTCTAGCTCGCTGTTTGTCTCCCTTTTAAAGAAAAACTGATATAATTATCAAATTAGTTCCATCATACTTTATAAAAAGAATGTGGCGAAGAAATAAAAGATGCAGAGCACTACTCTCGGGTTTAAGTGATAAAGATTGAAAACTATAAACGCACGAGGTTATCACATATTTAATGTTATTTTCGTAAAGACGAAATGTTATTTCGTAAAAACGAAATGTTATTTCGTAATTTCGAAATAAGATTTCGTTTTTACGATATAAGATTTCGTTTTTACGATATAAGATTTCGTTTTTACGAAATAAGATTTCGTTTTTACGAAGTAACATTTCGTTTTTACGAAATAAGATTTCGTTTTACCGCAATGTATTTATTTCGTTTAAACGAAATGTTATTTTGTTCAAACGAAATGTTATTTCGTTTTAACGAAATCTAATTTCGTTTTTACGAAATGTATTTTGTAATTACGAAATAGGATTTCGTAAAAACGAAATAACATTTTGTAAAAACGAAATAACATTTCGTTATTATGAAAAACATTTCGTTTTTACGAAATCTTCTTAAATAAGATTTCGTAAAAACGAAATAAATATATTTCGTAAAATCGGAATCATATTTCGTAAAAACGAAATGTTATTTCGTAAAAACGAAATCTTATTTCGTAATTACGAAAAACATTTCGTTTTTACGAAATAACATTTCGTTTTTACGAAATAACATTTCGTTTATACGAAATGTATTTCGTAATTACGAAATAAAAAAAATGTATCGCATGTCACTTCACGGGCACCGTACATATTAGTGTAAAAAAATTACTTTTTTGGCATAGAAACTAAAACGGAAATTCAGAATGAAAATATAATTCAAGAAGTCCATATCTATGCTTTAAGGATGTGTGACAACTTTATCGATAACGTGAGTCTGTGCTGACAACTATGGAAACATGAAGATGGCAGTAGCTTGCTGTAGCAGTAGCAAAAACGTGAATTTGGCACTAGCAGTAGTTAGCGGTATCAGTAGGAAAAACGTGAAGTTGGCACTAGCAGTAGTTAGCGGTATCAGATCAGTGGCAAACACGTGAAGTTGGCACTAGCAGTAGTTAGCGGTATCAGTAGCAAAAACGTAAGGGTGGCAGTAACTAGCAGAAGCAGTAGCAAAAACGTGAAGTTGGCAGTAGCAGTAGTTAGCGGTATCAGTAGCAAAAACAACAAGTTAGCAGTTGCTGGCAGTAGCAGTAGCCAAAAAACTTGATGTCTGCGGTAGTATTAGCCAGCAGTATCAGTAGCAAAATACGTGAAGTTAGCGGTAGCAGTAGCTGGCAGAAGCAGTAACAAAAAAAATACAAATAGCAGTAGATATCTGTAGCATTATCAAGAACGTGAAATTGGAAGTAGCAGTCGTTAGCGTCACCAGTAGCAAAAATCGTGATGTTGACAGTAGCAGTAGCTGGCAGAGGCAGTAGCAAAAATACGTGAAGTTAGCAGTAGCATTAGCCAGCAGTAGCAGTTGCAAAAACGTGATGTTGGCAGAAGCAGTAGCTGGCAGATGCAGTAGCAAAAACGTGATGTTGGCAGTAGAAGTAGCTGGCAGTAGCAGTAACAAAAACGTGATGTTGGCAATAGAAGTAGCTGGAAGTAGCAGTAGCAAAATCGTGATGTTGGCAGTAGTAGTAGTAGTAGCTGGAAGTAGCAGTAACGAAAACGTGATGTTGGTAGTAGAAGTAGCTGGCAGTAGCAGTAACGAAAACGTAATGTTGGCAGTAGAAGTAGCTGGCAGTAGCTGTAGCAAATTCGTGATGTTGGCAGTAGTAGTAGCTGGCATGCAGTAGCTGTAGCAGTAACGAAAACATGATGTTGGCAGTAGAAGTAGCTGGCAGTAGCAGTAGAAAAATCGTGATGTTGGCAGAGTAGCTGGAAGTAGCAGTAACAGCAATGTAATGTTGGCAGTGGAAGAAGCTTGCAGGAGCAGTAACAAAAACGTGATATTGGCAGTAGAAGTAGCTGGCAGTAGCAGTAACAAAAATGTAATGTTGGCAGTGGAAGAAGCTGGCAGTAGCAGTAACAAAAACGTGATATTGGCAGTAGAAGTAGCTGGCAGTAGCAGTAACAAAAATGTAATGTTGGCAGTGGAAGAAGCTTGCAGGAGCAGTAACAAAAAAGTGACTTTGGCAGTAGAAGTAGCTGGCAGCAGCATTAGCAAAAACGAAAAGTTAGCAGTAGCATTCGCTAGCAATAGCAGTAGCAAAATCGTGATGTTGGCAGTAGTAGTAGCTAGCAGTAGAAGTAGCAAAAATCGTGATGTTGACAGTAGCAGTAGCTGGCAGAGGCAGTAGCAAAAATACGTGAAGTTAGCAGTAGCATTAGCCAGCAGTAGCAGTTGCAAAAACGTGATGTTGGCAGTAGTAGTAGTAGCTGGCAGTAGCAGTAACAAAAACGTGATATTGGCAGTAGAGATAGCTGGCAGTAGCAGTAGCAAAAACGTAATGTTGGCAGTAGAAGTAGCTGGCGGTAGCAGTAGCAAAAACGTAATGTTGGCAGTAGAAGTAGCTGGCAGTAGCAGTAGCAAAAATGTGAATTTGGCAGTAGCAGTAGTTAGTGGTTACAGTAGCAAACGTGAGGACGCAGTTGATGTGTTAGCAGTAGCAAAACCATGATACTGGCAGAAGCAGTAGCTGGCGGTGGCAGTAGGTAAAAAACGTGAAATAAGCATTAGTAGAAGTTGATAGACACGTGAAAATGGGGACGTAGGTAAGAAATGTATACAATGTATCTTATTTTGAGATTTTCTTTGAACTTTTCATATAATTCAAAATTTCAGATGCTTTTGATACAATATTGGAAATATGTTTGTGCCAAGATGTTGGCATATTACTGCCACACGTTTGTTAACTGACTTTCGTGTTAAGTATCTAGATATCTGTGATATTTTTCTGGTTAACTAGTTATTTTTTCGCGAAACATTTTCCAGGTCAGATAAATATCGTAACACAAATTGTGTCGTTCCAACTCACATCTGCCACTACTGATCTACTTATCTCAGATAATTAAGTGACTAACTTATTAAGATTTCGCATTGCTATTTATTAAGTAGGTAACACGAAAATATTTCGCGTTATCTACTTATCCACCATTAAAATATGGTGGATTAGTAGATAACGCGACAAATGCTCGTTTTACTTAATTAATAAAGTTTAACGCAAAATCTTAACAAGTTAGTCACTTAATTATCTGAAGTATGTAGATGAGTAGATAATTAGTTAGCGTTATCAGAAGCAAGAACGTGAGGTTGGCAGCAGCAGTAGTTGGCAGTAACAGTAAGAAAGAACGTGGATTTGGCAGTACCAGTAGCTGGCAGTGCAAGTGCCAAAAAACGTGATGTTGACAGTAACAGTAATTATCGATATCAGTAGGAAACGTGAAGTTGGCAGTAGCAGTAGTTAGCGGTAACAGTAGCGAAACCTTGAAGTTGGCAATACCAGTAGCTTGCAGTACCAATGGCATAAACGTGAAGTTGGTAGTAGCTCTAGCGGAAGTTAGCAGTAGTAGTAGCAAAGAACGTGAATTTGACAGTAGCGGTAGCTGGCAGAAGCGGTAGCAAAAAAGGTGAATTTGTCGGTAGCAGTAGTTGGCAGTAACAGTTACACAAAACGTGAAATTAACAGTAGCAAAAACGCGTCAGAGGGCAGTTTTTATTTGTCATCCAATGAAATCGCTGTATTTCTAGGAGGCGGGGGGGGGGGGTCCCTACATTATAAATTTTATCCTGTTCTGAAATTAAATAAGTTCATAGGACTTCACTGTTTCAGATTGAACTTGCCTTAAAACATGGCCTTTTCATTGCAGGACAAATAAAGTTTCCCTCTCAAATATGTTAGTGTTTATCCGAACATGTTCTATGAAAAATAGAAAGCATTTGTCACTCCGCTCCCGTCGCTCTTTAGTTTTCTCATAGAACAATACGGATAACCACTAACATACACGTATATGTATTATGTAGGAAAATCAAGGTTTGTTTCTGTTATATCATAATAAATGATCCTTTTCGTACGTAAAAGAGTCAGCGAATGTTCTGATACAGGACAAGTCATAGCAACTTGCAGGGGCGTAGCTGGACAAATACAGGTTATAGGCACAGAGTGTCTGTGGGGGAGGGAGGATGCTCCATCACAAATAAATTTAGATTCTATATCTAATGAAATATGTATCCAATACAGACTAGACCGATTCCATAATGTACGAAAATATTATTTTGAAATTACTTCTAGTTCAGAAAGTGTGCCATATAAGATGGACATTTTTCTCCAAAGAAAAACCTGTTTTACCGAAAATAATTGTTGTTATTTTTTTAAGAATATTTAAATTGTTAAAATTTATAAAAATCGAGAGACACAAAACTACTTTTATAAACGGGCAAATACATCAAGAAAATAGAGTGAATAAAGTTTTTAAAGTAAAAAATGTAGGATCAACAGAAGTAATGTGCGTGTATACGTAAATGGCTAAAAACTTTATTTTAGTCAAAGATTTGGTGAGAACTTAGCAAGTCAGTGACAATATATACCTTGAGTGCACTGGCTGGTTTTTAAAATTGGCCGAAATAGTATGATTAGTAAACTTTTCTTCCTTTTTGGTGCTACTCAATAAACTTCGAAGTAAAATACAGCCGATGTTATTTTGGTTAAATTTCTTACACTTGGCGGCAACAACTCTGAGCGATCTAGTTTTTTTATCTATCTTGACCGAGATAATTATAAGCAAGTAAAATTGTGATCTAATCTGGTGACAACCGGATAAAATATTCTGGTGACAACCGGATAAAATATTCTGGTGACAACCGGATAAAACATTCGAGTAAAAGAGCAGACAAAATTAAGCGGATTCCACCCAGTTGATGGTACATGTATCTAGAAACTGGCGTATAAAAACATAGTTTATTCTTTTCATTTGGCTTTCAATTGTATATATTTGAGTTAACCTGAGGCTAAATTACAAGATGCAACTTACGAGATTATATATATTTAAGTGTTTGTCAAAATACCACTCAATATATACAAACTTGCATAAACTATACGATTTTAGATCGATTGTTAAAATCGAGCCAATGCTAACAGAGTATAGCGGCCTTACGGCCGAACGCACAACATACGAACAAGTAGTTCCATATATACAGTTGTTAGGCATTATACCGTTTTCTGTTTTCAAAATTATATAGTAATAGATCTAAATAATTTAAAAACATTTCAGAATAGAATAATATTATTTCGTTATTGTTCTTTAAATTTGTAATTAATCGTAAACACTATTAATGCGCGAACGAACGACTTGGACATAAAAAATGATAAGAACTCGTTTTTTACGAAGAAGTTCATAGTCGGCGGACGTAGAGCAGTTGGTAGAGATGTTGGAAATTGAATCTGCGTTGACTTACTGTAGGGGAAGCGAGTTCGAAACCTATCTAATACAATATTTATCTATTTTTTTACATTTTTCTTCTATTTTACTTATCATTTTAAGACTTTAAACCATTTTAAATGTTTTACAGCAAATAATCATAGAAAGTTTCATTCATGTCAAACTTAAAGGATAATGTTAATAAGACATACTGTATACATATTATTCGATAACAGTAAAGTTCAGTCAGTAGTCGTGTCAGGTTTTGCTTGTACAACCGAATTGGTTTCCATGAGTTCTTTTGGGGCCATGCCTCAACATCAATCATCACCAATTTCTAGAATATTTACATGTCAGTTTTGTTTGTGGGCCCGCTGTGATACTTTGTATCACTGTTTTTCTTGTTCAGTTATTAATTTACTCTGTGTCTTCTTTGATCTTGCTCATTGTTCAGTTTTTGTCTACAATTTAGGATAGGAAATTATTTTGTATTATTGACACAATACAATCAACCCTATAGGCAAATCCCATAACTTTTGAATGACATTAAAAGTTGTGCAAACTTTGAATTTTCAGTTCAGTTTTGTAAAAATTCACTTCGCAGTTATCATTCACAGCTATGATACTTTATAGGGTAGTTGAACATACATGTAGTCACTGAATGCAAAAGGTAAGCACATGGGTTCCTATCTCAAAAGTAAAGTTTACACATATGGTTAAAGGTCAAACTCTGTGGACAGTTGTGTCTCCAGTTTGTTAATAACTTTACTCGTGCATGGGTTGTCCTGATATTTACACATGTATGTGTACAGTCTGTGTTGTTCAGAGACAATCGATCCTCCAGCACTTTCAGTCCTTTGATTACTTGTTTCAACAATGCTGCAATGTACTCCAAAAATGGACTGTTAAAAGTTTTAAGGGGATTTTATGCAATACTCTCTGTAACTTCTTTGAACCTTTCATTCGTTTATAAGATTTTATGCAGTTATTTTCTTAACTTCCTTACTGATCTGGTTTCAGTTATATAAAGTTAAATACAAATGTGGCACTAGCTAACTTCACAAGACACGTTATTTTTATTTTTATTGATGATAAACATAATTCTAGTTCATATAGTATCAAGGCAATATCATATTGCATAACTTTGAGTTGGATAGAATTGTGCTGAAACTGAATAAATTTAGTTTCATTGTTGAGGTGTAAATGTTCTATACATCTTTTGGTTTCGTTCTGTCTTATCAGTATATCATGCAAGATTACGTAACTACTGTATGTCACAGGATCATAATGCAGCATACAGTGGACCCAAAAAAACTTTTTTTTTAAAGAAGCAATTAGATTCTGTGAGAGAATGCAAGTATTCGTGCCTACCTTACATAATGAGTTCCTTTATTACTAGTCAAATTTGAAACCATTTAAATTTGAATTGAATCATAATTTGATTGAAAAAAATCTCTCATACTTTCTATTACACAAAGATCTTTCTTCTAATGCTGATCCCTAGACAAGGCAAATCTAACGTTCCTTGAGAAATAGAAGTATCTAATCCTTGCGGACTTTGTTCACCTATGGAAGTCAAAGCATTTACAGTACTGATAGCCACTGAAAATTTCTGGCTACTGTATTTATATATTAAAATACAAATAATATTATAAGGAATGTTTTTTTTATAAAATAATGATGTTTGACAAACAGTGGACATGGATCTTCATACTAAAATTGAAGTGTTTGTTTTTTATATACTCTGTATTATTACCTGTTCCTGTTAAGAAGGCACTGTACATTGAAGTACGCATTTTTTTCTTCAAAACACTGCAATCAATGATTCCTTTCCATATGATTCCTTTCCATCTTTGCATCTTCAATGCAGATTTATGACTTGCATTACAAGAACATTTCAAAATGTGTATGACAATTTAATCAAACAGTATCAAATAGAAAGGCCACATTATTAAGGATATGACTTCCTGTAGAAATTAAATGAGATTGAGAATTTTTTAAAATTAAAGGACTCAAGGTCAGAAACATAAAAACTATTGATACTGAAACAAGCAAGTTTGGCATACAGGAAGGAAATCTTATGCACAGACCAGACAACTTGGTTTAGAACAATCAGAAGGCATTGCTTTATGTCATCCTGAATGGCACAAAAGTTAGGACTAGCACTATCTGGAGAAGGATTGCAATAGGATATGCCCAGTGTTTAAAATATGAAATTAGGCGGCTGCAAAATCATGGATATGCCTTACCTGCCCCTGAATGTTTTGTTTTATTTAGTTCGAAATATTACTATGAACCTTTGTTTTTATCATACATGTAAAATGATAAAACACAAGATTATTTTCATAGCAGATTAGCTTGATCAACATAACACCCTTAACCTCCCTACCCCGTCAGATTTTATTGCATTTTTGACATTTTTAAATTTTAATTTTTTCTTTTCCCAAACAATCTGTAGGCCCGGGCCTACTGTGCCTTATAGCAGCTACGCTTGCCTAACAGTGATCGTGTATTTTACTTGACAGTTGTGTTTTTATACTATATGGGGAATGTAGTTAGTCACTTAATTAGTCACAGAGGTATGCCACCATAGGAATGAGAGAAAACTTGTTTGTCTGTCCGAGGGTGTGCTCTCGCGCTGGGATAAACTTAGCGCAAATAGATTTTATCCTTTATCGTTTTTCAAGTCTACAATAATTTTGACCACACATAAAATGTTCACGTCGTGTTGTTCTGCAATGCTGTTTTATGTCACGAACATTGTTTTAGTTCGTTTCTTTTATATTCGGAAATATATGCGACTGCCATCTTTATAAGGGGTCACAATACAGTTTCCTTCCGTCACGGTCAGTGACCCAGACACCTGTTCCAGGTTTCCGCTTGAATTGTGTATACACTCACAGACCTACAAAAGAAGAATCAAGTCACCATGGAATTTCCGGGGAAAGGCAGCATCATTAGCACAGCTTTTTATTGCTTTTTTATATTTCTGCATCTGAAATTAACCGTTCAACCTGGTGCAACAACACCTCATTTTTTTGGCATTTTTAAATGTTTATAGACCTCTCCACCCAAAGCTAGATTAACAGCAGTTTCGTATTTCTGCATTTGCAACATACAACCTCTTTGAGGTCAAAGACTTCCACACATATTTTTTTAAACATTCGCTCTCAACACACACACATACAAGATATAGACCAGGCAACTATTTGTGTCTTCAAATATGTCAGCAAATTTCATACCTGGCTCTGATTGGGCCACTTCGAAACTAAAGCCTTGAAACTGTTCTGTGCCTCATCTCGTGCTTATAATGAATAGAGGCTACGAAAGGGCGAAAGAACAATTTCAACGAGTGCCGGTTAGGACCTGTCAGTGCACTGATACACATGTGAGCGATATAAGGCCATCATAATAATAATAATAAAATCTTTATTTCACGAAGGTAACACAAATAGACATTTATACAAATTTGTATATACATCACAATTTCATTGTGGCCTTCCATAAATAACAAACGTTCATACAAATACATACATTCACAAAACTGCATACATGCAGGTACAAACACTTTCAACACAAAACCCGTACAAATTATAATTGACAGACACTCAGAAAAATAGAATCATAGCAAAATAGAATATACTTACAAATTAACCTCATTATAAACTAAATGTGTTACTTGTAATTAGTTTTGATTATGTAACAAATATAATTTATAATTCTTTTTGAACAACGTTACAGATTTAGAGTGACGAATATGCACAGGAATGTTATTCCAAATGTGTACTGCAGCATATGAAAATGACGATTTTAATATATTTGTTTTATGTTTTGGTAAAGACAGGTTATTGTTATTAATGGATCTAAGATTGTAGACTTCATTGCTGGAATAGGTTAACAAGTTACATAGAGGATATTTGTTTGTTTCAGTGAAATATCAATTTTATTTCACTAGTGAACACCAAACATTGATATTTCACGAGTGGCGTAGCCACGAGTGAAAATGTCATTTGTTTGGTGTTCACGAGTGAAAATGAAATTGATATTTTACTGAAACAAACAAATTTTCTTTTTACTTTATGTTTATGGGCAAAATATTCAGTAAAATTTGGAATTCTAGTATTTCTTATTCCCCATGGAGAACCCCAGAATGATTACTACCATCATTACTGAAAACGCAACAAAAATAGTTCAAAATATTTTGATTATTTCAGATAAAAGTATTTAAGAAGTCATATCTATCTTTATCATACAACGAAAATGAAACATCAATTCATTTATATAGGCCTAAATTGATTTTTTTTTATTAAATAAGTCTGTACTTTGTCACACCATGAATCGTGGTGTAATACTCAATCACCTGTTCATTCATTAACAGATGCACGGTCCAGGGCTGACCTAAGTGCAAAATTTGTCACAATTTAATGCATTTGTGAATAATGAGCGATTGTAGAGGTAGTTTTCCACTTTTTATAGATGCTTATAGATTTCAGACCATGATCATACAAGAATTAAGAAAGTACTGTGAACATTGGATGGTGGTGAAAAAAAATGAAAATCAACTTTTTCTCAAATTTTGATTCAAAATTGTTATAGATGGATAGAAAATGATCTAACTAAGAAAATGAATACCCACAACACTATATTTATTTCAAAAACATAAATTTTACAGCCATTTTTCGATTTTATGTACTGTTCTATCCCCGGTAAATGAGGGGAAATATGTATCTCATAGGTGAGAAATTGGATAAAGCTAAGTATTTTAGCATAATTAATCACTCACTGTCAATCATGTGTATGATACTTTTGTATGGAGGACGAGCTGGAGATTCTGGGTGTGAAATTATGGGACTTTTGTTTAGAATGTGGTTAAAAAGTAGTTCGGCAAAAACAGTGAAAATAAAAATGATATTTTCACTGCTTTGAAACAGTGAAATACCAATTTTATTTCACCGATAAATTTCAGTATTTCACTGAAAAGCATAAAATAAATATATATATTGGCACTAGTTTTTTTGTAGTCTTATAAACAACAAGCGCAATGTGATATTTAATTCTATTCGAATATCTAAGCATGTATGGCTCTCTTATGTGCCAGTTTTGTCCGTTTCTTAATATAATGCGTTTTATTCTATCCTGTAATTTACTTAATCTATTTGTGATACTGGATTTATTACTCCAAACAACAGCACAGTAATCCATGACAGGTAAAATGTATGATTGGTAGAACATAAATTACATTTCATCAGAAAGATAATAGTTAATTCTTCTGAA
>JAFMSR010000018.1:35216618-35237632 GCA_022818135.1 Saxidomus purpurata
TCTACTTAAAAGGAAAACTGTTTCTGCTTAGTACATTGTAATTGTCCGAAAAGGCGGATATAAAAATTAGCTGTCTGTCTGTCCACATTTACAACCTGAAAATTTTATGCGATCACAGACCTACTTAGAGATGTTTTATAAAAAACTTAATCCAATAGAGTCTTCACTTGAAGTCTACACGATTAAGAAACCGCTGTCAGTCGCTACCTCTCCTTCATATTCGGTTTATTATCATGCTAGTTTTATAGAATAATTCATTTTTCTTACCAATTCTTCGTTTATTTATTCTTTTATTTTAGTAATCAATTTGTAAAAAGTACGTCGCCGATAGGAATGAGGGGGTATTTGAAAGTTCTTGTTCTTTCAGTCTTTCAGAAGGAAACACTGTATTTTTACTTGTGTATGCTAAATAAATAATTATCATCTTTTCAGTTACTCCGCATAAAAATATCCATAATTCTGAGGCTTAGATAATTATCTTTAATAGGATTACCAATGACAAAAACAATGATTTCACGGTAGAATATCGTGCCTCGCTTCATGTTTTGCCGGAATTTCGCTTTTCGTGTCTCTCGGTAAAATATCGCGCATCGCTTCGTGTCTGTGCTTCTCAAAGGCCTGACTATGGTAAAGGAACCAGCGCGGGAGCCATCTGGCCTTGTCGCGTAATGGCGGACAGGTTATTGGACACTATTTTTTCACTCTGCATGGCCATAGACGTCTAAATTTAAGCTGTTTTCTGTTTAAATTTCATCATGGATATGTTTTTGACATTTTGGTAGAAAAATGCGAGCAAAGGTTGTATTTGATAAAGTGAATTTCAATTTTAGTATTGGTGGTTCTTCCACGTCACAGCAGTGTGATTTTTTAAGTGATTTTACAGTAGCAAATGTGACGCTAGAAATTTTTCTTAGAAGATACATGACCCCTACTTTTCTCATCATTTTATATCAGTTTTATCATAACTCTTTAAAATGAGATAAGGATTTGTTCTCTAAAATGGGTCTAGCTATGTTCTGTAGCTCTTTGAAAAATGTCAGTTTTATATAGAATATAAAGGGAATACTATTTAGCGTATATAGCCTCAAAGGATTTTCTTGTCTCGCGTCGACGTACGAGATGCGAAGCGAGACGCGAAGCGAGACGCGAGATTCCGGCGAGATGCGAAACGAGTCACGATATTGTATCGTTCAAATATCGCCCGATTACGGTGTTCCGTTTGGACATAAGTAACATTTTTTATCTCCCTGAACCGCGATACACGATGGTACAATGGTGAAAGCGCGATGGTACGATGGTACGATGATGAAAACACGATGGCACGATGATGAAACAACGATGGCACGATGGTGAAATCACGATGATGCGATGACACGATGGTGAAAATAATATCGCGTTTTCATCATCATGCCATCGCAGTTTCATCATCGTACCATCGTATTTTCACCATCGTAACATCGTGTTTTCACCATCGTACCATCACGTTTTCATCATCGTGCCTTCGTTGTTTCACCATCGTTGTTTCACCATCGTACAATCGTTGTTTCACGTTCGTACCATCGTGTTTTCACCATCGTACCATCGCGTTTTCATCATCGTACCATCGCGCTTTCACCATTGTACCATCGTGAACGGGATTCCGTATGTTTCAGTGTACGCCTTCAGGTTCAGCCAATCAAATTTCTTGAATTAGAGATATTAGAATTAATAGTTCCACTGTAGTTTTTAGGTTTAAGATTTCATAAAAAAAGCATTAGCAAACCTATTGATGATTACACTTGACATGAGGTAAAACGGCGAACCTCGATTCTAAAAGAAATTTCTGCCGTGGGAAAATATGTGACAAATAATTCATAAAAAATGACATGAGACAAATGTGCTTTCTTGTCCCTTAAAAAACATGAGACAAATGTGCTTTCTTGTCCCTTAAAAAACTTGATCGGAGCACATTTGTCACACAAGTGTGTTTTTTGGGGTAGACATTTGAGGTCCCATTTGTCTCATGTGGGACAAATGCGACCGCATCGGTCTTACGTAAGACAAATGTGCTCCGAGACAAATGTGCTCCTACAAGGCTTTCTGTAATAAATCGCGTCCACCCATTAATTGTACAACAACAACTCTACATTAATTATTGAATAGTTTACGGTACTTCAGTATATTCTAAACCGCTGATTTATCGATAATGACTGGGAATGCATACCTGAAACTTTAAGGTTGAGTTTTCATACTTCCAAAGATTCCTTTATTTATGTTTTGGAGGTTATTTAGTTTGACTCAGTTACAGGGTATGTCCACTTAAACACCCACAATTAAATGTAGGTGTAATATAGGCGTTATAGAATAGCTGTCATTTATGCATGTGCTTGTTTTCTTGTGTCCAATATGTCCAATTCTTTACTACTATCCAGTGATTTCATGCTTGTTCGGTATGCATCGTGTTTTAATGTTTGCGTTAGGTATGCTTGTTCTAGTTTTCTTGCATTTGTTTTGCCCATGTATTATCATAAGAACAAAAAGGTGTACATGTTTACATACGGTCCTTTGAAAGTGAAATTAACAGATAGTGTTTTAAAACTTTCGAAATAACTGCGCTTAAATGTTCATATCAAATCGGAATCACATTTTGCTAAATCGTAGGTTTTAAGAAATAAACATATATTATTAAAACGACTGGGCATCTAAAACTTGATGGAATTGACATATAACTAAAGTAAAATTAAAAAAACTCGTTTGTTCAAGAGATATTGAAAATTTAATATAGGTCAGTATTTGTGTGGTTAATTTATTATTGATGCACTTGATATGTAATATCACGCGAATAATTTTCATATAAAATCATAAAGACGTTTTTTGAATAGCCTGAATGAAACAAGAGAAATATTGAAACTAAGTATTACAAGCACGCACAATTTGGCATTTAAATTTCAATATCTATATTAGTTTCTATGCCCTCAATTTTCAATTTCATATTTGTGCAAGGCGATAAAATTTGTACTTAAGATATCTTCTTGCTAAAATGCATGTTATAGTTTATTACCAAAGCAAATATTGAATAACCAAACTTTTATTTTTGGTTTAGTGAGGTTAAATTGTTATAGTCATTGTGTAAATCTCAAATACTGTCTCAAGGATTTCTGCCTGGGTAGTGAAAAGGGGATTGGTTTTTGAAACATCTTGGAACAGTTAAACAAGAAACACGGTATAATATTAGAGCTGACATGGCAAAATCAAGGAGGACAACATTTTACAGACTTGTGATCAGATGTTATGAGCAGAAACGTTGAGAATAGGGAGTGATCTGATGTCCAATCTTGTAAAGTCTCTTCGGATGGACGTTGCTAAGGCGTTTCCAATGGAGTTTCCAAGCCGTATTAGGCAACGAGCCGACTTGTGTACTTGATTGTTCTAAAATGAGTTTTTCACTATAGAGTCGATGTCATCAATACTTTATGATTCAAATTCTGCACTCAAAGTACATTGTAAACATTGTGTATAGTCTTGTCCTAGGCAAGTGTTAGTCTCGTATTTTGTCAATACTGCCAGGAACTAAGAACGGATTCTTCTCCGGTTTGTGAGTTTGTGTATACCTCCGTGTAGAAACAAACCTACATACGTTATCAAATAGATGTCTCAGATTTCAGTGTCATGTTTTTGTGTCGCCCTTTCGGAGAAAAGGCGATACATAGGGATCGCTTTGTCCGTCCGTCCGTCGGTCCGTCACACAAACTTAACGTTGGCTATAACTGCGCATTTCTTAAAATTTCTTCACCAAACTTTACAATTGAATTGCTTATGACAAAAGAGACATGATGTCGCCAAAATGTATAAGTCAATGCCATATTTGACAGAGTTATGCCCCTTTTTGTACTTAGATTTTGTTACGAAAACTTAACGTTGGCTATAACTTTGCCAATTCTTAAGATTTCTTCATCTTACTTTCAAATTGCATTGCTTATGACATAAGGGTCGTGATGCCGCCACATTTTGTAAGTCAAGGTCATATTTGACAGAGTTATGCCTCTTTTTACACTCAGATCTTTCTATAACTTTGCCATTTCTTAAGATTTCTTTATCAAACTTTACAATTGTATTGCTTATGTCAAAAGGGTTGTGATGCCGCCAAATTTTGTAGGTCAAGGTCATATTTGACAGAGTTATGTCCCTTTTTGTACTAAGATTTTGTCACAAGACTTAATGTTGGCTATAACTTTGCCATTTCTTAAGATTTCTTCATCACACTTTTAAATTGTGTTGCTTATTACATAAGCGTCATGATGCCGCCACATTTTGTAAGTCAAGGTCATATTTGACAGAGTTATGCCCCTTTTTGTACTTAGATTTTGTCACAAAATTATTGGTTATTCTGACAAAGCGTAAGAGGGCGACACAAGTGTTCTACTGAACACCCATCTAGTTTTTTCAAAGTATCAAAGTTCAATGCTTTGCCTTGGGGTACTCTGATAGTTTCCAAATAAGTACACTTTATGTCACTACCCAAATAAAATTCTCTGATACAGGATAAAAAAATCCTTTAAAAAATAATGCCTAACTTCTCTGCATTTAATAAGCTTGACCGGAGAAAAGACAGCAGTACTAAGTTTTAAAGAATTATGTCTCCCCCATAAAAATGGGGGAGATATATTGTTTTTGTCATGCCTGTCTGTCTGTCGGTTCGTCCGTCCGTCCGTATGTCTGTCTGTCCGGCAAATCGTATCCGCTCCATGTCTCCTAAAACCCGTAAAGGATTTTCATGAAACTTGGGTCAGATGTTCACCTCAACTAGACGATGTGCAGAACCAGTGAACTAACCGCGCCGGTTTAAGGTCAAGTTCATAGCTCAAGGTCAAAGGTTTTAGCCTTGCATTTCGTTTCCGCTCCGTATCTCCTAAACCCCTCGAAGGATTTTCATTAAACTTGGGTCAGATGTTCACCTCAACTACGCAATGTGCAGAACCAATGAATCAACCGCCCCGGCTCAAGGTCAAGGTCACAGTTAGAGATCAAAGGTCATGTGACTATAATTCGTGTCCGCTCTATTTCTCTAGAACACCTTGTAACACAAATGTTCACCAAAGTGTATTATCTGTATGTATCTTATGTATGATTTACTTCACATTTTTTGTCTTAAATGTTATCCATTTTTCTGACATGTGCCTTTTTACATCTTAATGTGTTTGCTAAAGTTTAAATACATTTTGTACTAGCATTAATCTTAAAATGTTTCTTCTTAAATACATTTGAGTTGTTTTATTTCTTAATGTATTTCCCGCAATATTTAACTTGTCTCTTATTTTATTAGATACACATGTGTTAGTTTCCCATACAACGTTTTATGTGATAATTAATATATTTTAATTATCTCCTTAGATTATTTGTTTGTATGTTATTTGATAATCTAATAGCTTTTAGCTAGTGTTATTTTGTTTAATAAAACCGACTATAAATAAAGATTATTTTATCTTATCTATCTTATCTTAAAGTGACACGATGTGCAGATTGCACGTATCAACCACCTTGTTTCAAGGTCAAGGTCACTTTTAATAAAAATAGAAAAATGGTTTCTGCCCAATAACTCGTTAGGAGTGACCTATTGCAATGAAACTTGGTGTGTAGGTAGCTTGCATGAAGAGGAAGCTTGGGGCTGCATCGGGGGTCATTAGGGTCAAGGTCACTGTTACTAAAATAGATTTTTAAATTATTTTTTTTGACTTTCAGTGTTTTAAGCAAAAAAAAAATTAATGTTAAGTCACTGTTACTAAAATAGATCCAAAAAAATATTTTTTTTTGTTTTAGAAGTGTTTTAAGCAAAAAAATATTATTTTAGGTCAAGGTCATTGTTACTAAAAATATATTTGTAAAATTTTGTTTTCACATTTTTTTAAGCAAAAATTTACAATTTAAGGTCAAAGTCACTGTTACTAAAAATAGATTTTTGTGTTATTTTCATATCCTGTTTCAGTATGATTATTGACAAATTGCCATGGGGAAGACATAATTATGTTTTTGTGACAAAAAACAACCATCTAGTTGTACCCTGCGATTGAGAGTCCGTGTAACCTATCGCTCAGTTTTTTTATGCTCGCTCTCAGATGTTTATGAAAATATAAAATGCATCAAACTCTCTGAAAATGACATATTTCAGAACTTATAGTCATACAGAAAGGTTCCAGTATACATTCCTGTGAAGTATATCTGTAAATTTAAAATTATACGTTACTAAATTATAAAGCGTTACAAACGCTTTTGAAATTACAATATAAACATATAGTGCAGCGGTGCCGTAAAACCAAGTTCACCAACATCTGCATCCGCAAAGGGACTAGGCGTCTCCTTTGATCCCCGGCCTATTTTCCATTTTTTTTGTGTGCAAAAAGCTGTTCTCACCCCTGCAATATCAGCACTAATGTTTATTATCACATTATCGTCCCCAATACCGTGTTGTCTGTCCTTTTTTACTTCTGGCAAAGGTCAGTTATACAATATTAACTTCGTATTCTCTGTATGATGTAGGAATACGATTTCAATACTTTTCTTGTAGTCTATATTATGTCTTTTTTATTAGCTTACCTAGTACAAAATGCCAGGGTGAAGTATTGTGACCGCTTATGTCAGCAGATAATTTAGATATACAAAGGTTTTAGATTTTAAAGGAAAAGATATCCAGGCAGAATTTGCCGCAACCCTTCATTTGGCACGCAAAATTAAAATCGTATGGAAATTAGGGGGTGGCACCTCCTACAACTCCTACAAAAAATCTCCTTTAGACAATAAATTCAAGTTTAACAGCATTATGGCAGAAATGCTTTTGTGTGCCGTAGATGCACCTTCAGGGCTCAGACCTTACAAACCCAGTAAAGTAAAGTGTTGTGACCGCTTGTCCACGTCTTCTTTCGTCTTCAACAATTGCTTCAAACAGCATCTGCTCCAAAACTCGTTGTCCAATGTAAATGAAACTTGGAAAGGATGTTCTTTGTATGAACCTCCACCAAAACAGCTAAAAGAATTTTAATCAATACAGAACTTGCTAGGGTAACATAAAGGGAAAACTTAATAAATATTCGTCCCTCAAACTACTGGTCGGAATTTAATGTCTGCATAAAGGTGGTCATGAAAAGATGATTCTAAGAGACCTTTTCCTACCCTTTAATGTGATCAGTATCTGATTTTAGAAACATTGTAATAACAAGAACTATCTTTGAAAAGGTATATGAAATCGATTGGTAGCTAGATTCTATAGTGACAAAATTACACATTATCTTCGCTCCACTTGTGATTAAGTCCGTACCGTGACATGTGTACCAGGAAAACAACTTAATCCTTGTTTTTCTAATCAAATATGTTACTCGAAATATTACACTTATAGTTAACATTAGTTTGGCGGTAACAACATATTTTGTTGATAGATATGAACTACTTGCGCACTAAACCTATAAAACCATTCAAGAAAGACTGATTATTTTATTGACCTTTTTCATACGGCATTCTCCAATTCAAATGTGCCTTACAGTGTAAATTTCTCAATTCAATAAATGTTATACATTCTACTTGCCATTTCATTGGCGGTTGAAAAGTGAACAACTTCCGGACAAAAGCGAGCTTAATACAGCTGCGCCGAAAAACATTTTTTTTTCATTTGTTCAAGTAATGTATCGGATAACAAAGTATTTGCAACATCAGCAAACAAACAATAAAACAATTATGCCTACGCATTCGGTAAAATTGATTTTCTGATTATTTGACTTTTAAAATATATTACCCAGAGATACAGTTCTGTCGCTACAACCTCATCAGATATCATCTTAGCGTAGAAGGGACTAGAAAACAACAGATGATAATGTTTTTTGGTTTCCGGGTCCATTCAAGGATTTTATTGTACTGAGTTAATTTGTAATGCTAAAGATTAAAAAATATGGTAAAATGACATAGAGGAGCATAAGCGACTCTTAATTAGATTTTAGCCTCTGAAAATTATTCTTTTTAACCAATGTTTGTCGCACTTCAGTTCTTACTGGAGGGTATTAAAGGCTAATGAGTTTATTACGCCAAGCTAGGCTTCTAAAACGGAAAGTGATTATACAAAACTAAATTACAAGAGATAGTAATCAATACGATTACAACTTAACAATTTTGCCCGGTCAACCAATGAGAACAAGTCTTATAAAATGTTATTGGGTTTTGCCCGGTCAACCAATGAGAACAAGTCTTATAAAATGTTATTGGGTTTTGCCCGGCCAACCAATGCGAACAAGTCTAATAAAATGTTGTTGGGTTAATACCACGTAAGATGATTAAGCATATTAGTTTTATTAATTACACTTTCACAGTCAATACACGAGTAGTAAAACTTTACATCTATGTCTCTAAAAAACAGACATATACTAGTGATTGTCCGAATCAATGTTTCTCCTGAAATAAATGTGCCTGTGTCCGGAAGACGATCTTTTAACACTTAAAGATAGAAATAGTAAGGATCGGAATATTTATTTATATGCATATTCAGAGTAAATTAATAGTTGCCTCGGTTATTAACATCTTTCCCAGTTTCACATAGGGGTGTGGTGATTTGTTTGTCGGGTTGGGCGATGGGATATTGAATTGCTAGTTTACACATTTTTGTCACACCTTTCCCAGTTTCCCATATGTGTTAATTGTTCAGCAAAGTTGCCAGAGGCCAGAGGGAAACTGCGGGGGTGGGGGGGGGGGGGCGGGAGAAGGAACCGAGCGAAGCGAGGTTCTGATTTCCCCCCCTGCTTTCCCGAGGCGGGGTCGGGACAACCCAACCCTCTACAGCGGGCCATGCCAGATCCTTTTTCTTGCATATCTTGTTTTCATTGCAGTTTCTACGAGAAAACCGCTTACTACTATGTTGAGCGGTAAATCAAAACTACATGTT
The DNA here is from genome assembly GCA_022818135.1 of Saxidomus purpurata. NCBI lineage: Eukaryota > Metazoa > Mollusca > Bivalvia > Venerida > Veneridae > Saxidomus > Saxidomus purpurata. The sequence goes on from JAFMSR010000018.1 coordinate 35,225,515, forward strand.
GATTAAATATAATTCCCTACATAGAGCCCCTTGGCAGGTTCACACGTGAATTTACCAACGTGCATGCATCTAGCGCTAAATATATAGTGCTTCATCGCATCCAAAACTGTACTGTATTTACGTTGTGAAACAATTTTTTAAAATTAAATCCTAAACAGAAATTCTCCTGACGCACGTCCAGTTTACTTGATTAATGCGACTATACCATCCACATAGTCTTAATCTACTGGTTTTGTTTATACAGTGACGTAACTTGTCAAGAGAAACTGTGACGTCATTTACTGCCGTGTTTTGTTTTGAAAAACGTATGAATGCAGGTTTGTTCTTTGAAATATGAATAGATTTCATTGCCATACATTCCTAAAGTTGCTCTTTCTTGTGACACCATAAAAAGTACCATTTCTTTTCGCAATCAACTCTCGCTTCAAAACTACATATGGATATTCGTTACCAACAATTTCCGTAACTTGAACCATTATTGCGTGCATGAAAATTCGAACCATTTCTAAAAATGAAATTCCTGTTACATTTAGATCTACTTGAAAAATATTAAAGTTTGTGCTTCCTTATGAGACCGTAGTTTACATTTATGAAAAATATAACTATCCTTTACATATAAACGATATGACATATGTTTTCTCTGATCATGATATCAACAGTGGATAATATATGCAATGATTTAGATTTGTATATCTATCCAAAATTTTTCATTTAGCTAATGAAGAATATTCTTGAAAACAATCGTCTTGCATATATCTAAAATTGGAGAATTCTACTATCACTAGGTAATATCACACTCCAAGCCATAGATTATTTCTTAAATGATCTATGTAGAGTTGTTGTTGTACAATTAATGGGTGGATGCGATTTATTATAATTGTGGTAAAATGAGGCATTTTTCGCCATAGGTTCTTCTTTGAAATTGTATTTATTTATCATTTTACGTTCATTAAACACATCATCTATGTTTCGAGAATATAATCTGCTAGATATAGGGAGTGCCCCTTTCAGCTTGAACGAATGTTATTTTATATCAAGTAGATCTATAAGAACATTTCTTTCGAGATACTTATTTGACAGAAATTTCCAAGACCAAAAGAAAATCGATGTATCTAATTTTATCGCCCAGGGAATTTAACAAGGAGATATGCCACAGTTCTTGTTGGAAAAGTATTAAACATTTTAAAATTTCAAATAAACGAACACGAATGCAAATTTTTACTTAAGAATCCATCAGCAACAAATCTTACAACAATTTACTTAAAATTTATTTATTTCGTATAGCCATGCTCTGAATCAACTCTTATAGTAATTAAAAATAATGTGTCTTTTCGTTTATGAGTAAATCTGAGACTTTAAGATTGAAAAGGAGAAAAAATTAAACCCTTTCCCAGACAGTAGTTGAGAATATTGTCACATTTAAATTCATGATTAAGTGTTTTGAGCGTTTTAATAACATTATTTTGGAATTGCACAATGTTTCTTCTCAGATTATCAAAAAGTTCGTATTCTGGAATGTGTTTGGATTTGATACATAATTGACCATCCATCAAACACTTCTGAATTTGAAATAGTACCATTCTTTCTTAAAAAGTGAAGTTTATTCTACAACAATTTTCTTCCGAAAGGTGAATCAGCCGAGTTACCTAGACATTATACTATAGATAAGTCTTAAACTGTAAAAGCAGAATTCCAATTTAACGTTTACGTATTTAGTTTTAGCAAACATGTGAGTCAATGTCCTTACTAGTACGCACGTAAAAATCCCAATTTACCAGGACTACAATAATTTTCTTTGCTACTCCAACTAATATCCAAGTAATGATTAAATGTTCCACCTTCTTTCTTCATATGCTGTATTTATCCTATGGCTTCATCTAACTATGGTATATAATGTTATATTAATTGCATATTCAAAGAGGGTAATGCTTTACAAAATACCTAAACTCTTTTAGAAAGTTTATGAGATATGGGGAAAATCAAAGGATAAAAAAATGTACCGGACATTGAATTTGATCCGCTTTTCTCGAAAGATTTCCATATAATTACATTAGATAGGTCACAGGTCAGAGTAACAAACAGTGTCATTTTCAGGTCCGGTATGAATTGCTTGAAACTTGTCTAGGAGTTGGTGCGTTGTAAGATTGATCTGTTTAGAAATTGTAAAGTGTTCGTTGAAAACCGACAGCAATACAGCGAATCATAGAAAAACCTTGTAAACATTCTAACAGTCGGTTTCCATCTTTTCTAAAAGTATTGAATACCCACTTGCAGAAAAAAGTTTGAACAAATCCAACTGGAAAAATAAAGTGTAACATTTTCTACACTAGATTTATACAAGAAACAGGCATACGTTCGTATAACATATCTTCACAACTCCTCTTTACATTAATCCGAGTTCGATGAAGTACAAACGTAGATGTGTAAGAAAGGACTTGCTGTAACTTTTTAAGTCATGTCGTATGTTTTCATTCGACATTATCTATTTCCTATTAAAACCTTCTAAAATTTCTAAAAGTATCAAGAAGGTTTTACTATACTTTGTACTGTAATTTTGATATAGCTCAATGTTTTGTCTGATTTTATCTTTAATCAAATGTGTCCGATAGCTTTCAGTCATACACATCGGTCTAAAATGCTTTTGATAAGTGTGAAAAACTGAAGGTGTGAAAATAGGTCTACAAGGCATCTTTGATAAAAAAAGGGCCAATAACTTTGACCTAATTGTTTGCATTTAATCGAAATAGCTCGAGAACGTGTGGCTATATATATTTCATCCTGGATTTGTAACTATCACTTAATATATGTTGGTTCTAGATTGTAAACGATATTCACAAGCGCTGGTCTTAGTTCGACGCGGTCCAAAGTCTGGTCTAATGGAGCCAATACTAGAACTTGGGCAAGATTTCACTGAAATAAATTCTTCTGAATATAAACAGCCTAGTCGGCTTCCGTTTTCATTTGGCTAAGCACGTTCTATCGTGATTTTGCTATTATGCTAGAGGATAAAAACGTTCAAATACAAAAAAAGGAATTTATGCGAAGCATCAAAGGTACCGCACCAATAATCAAGGTTATACATTACAATGTTTTTGATAACGCTAGATATAACTATTCCGATTGAACCCATAAATGAACATGATCGTGATTATAACCGTACACAAAGTTTCCTATTTAGATTGCTCTAGAAATGTGGATGTTAACTTGGAAACACATAATTGCGGAAGCCCAAAATACATCAGACCACCAACGACACACATTCTGTGTAAATCTTTCGTCACATTCGTATGTTGATTTCTTATGTATTTTATGTCCGCGTATACGCCAAAACATTTGGATTTCCTCGCTCTGGTCTGTATGAACAAACGCTGACATAGACATTCGGAATTTATATTGCTATATAAATATTCAGCAATGTAAATATTGCAGCATATATTGAGATTATATAACTGTATTTATATTTGACACAGCGACCACGTGCAACTTTCAGTGGGACAGTAACAGACTCCCATGAGTTTGCATTTATCAATATACAAACTGTTCATAGCCAAGTTATCATTAACAAATCAGACAGTTCATCTTAAAGAAATATCTTTATTTCTGCTGACAAGACCGTTAACAAAACATTTAATACAATCTTCATAAATACTTTAAACATTCACTAGAAGATATGCAATTCATATAGATTTCGGAGAGGAATCACATTTTTGAAAGAGAATTTTGTAGCTAGCGTTTATATATGGAAGCTTAGTTAATAGAAAGTAAACTTGAAATTCTAAAATTAGTAGACTAGCACAGTCCAACTTAAGCACTTCAAGAATTAAGAAAAGAAGGTAAGTCATTGTTCTTGTCGAATAAAATTAAACATACACTTCTGTGGAATCTGTAGAATTTTGTAGATTTTTATAAATCCGTTAATGAGCAAAAGCCCCCCGCCAAAAAAAAGAAATCTGTTTCGTTCAGAGATTCTACTTAAGACAGTCTCGTACCGCTCTGTAGCTTGAATAGTAATAGAGTTTGAAAAATTAACAAGTGTTTCTGAGATAAGGATCCAATGGTTCATCTTGTATATTTATTTTATCATACTTAGATTAAATGGCGAACAAAACTTCCTAACTTAAACACTGTAGAAGATCACTTTTTCTCGATTAGTTCAGATTCAAGTTCATTCATAAGTTCATCTGTAAAGCGAATTACTGGAGGTCGAGTGGGTCCTTTAATGCTACAAGAACAACCAGAATTTATTTTCATATAGTCTATTCTGTAAGGTTCCGTTACATTGAAGTCCTTTACAATGGCATATGTATACGTGTGTTTCTGTTCACAACGGGATCTCCATTCGGATTCGTTAATAAAGTTACATGGGCGGCCCTTTACTCCTCTTGCACATGTAGTCTCGTAAAACTTCTGTATAGTGTTGGAGTCTCGAAATAACTGAAGTAAAGCACCGTCCCTTGAGAGGCCACCAAGTGGAGCGATCGCACGTGTCACTGATGGACAACATTCCAAAGGGACCCCTGCTTCGAATGCCCTCTCTGGATTTACATTATGATGCGAACGTTTTGTGTGAAACATATATCTGAAAATAGAAATGACATTTTCCTCGTTTATAGGGACATTCCTTACATTAGCAGACTATATTCTCCAAACAAAAATAATGTGTTCATTGAACGTTAAATGATAAATAAATACAATTTTAAAGCTATAATACTATTAAAACATGAGAAATGTTTACAAAAATAAAATAATATAAGTTATACTCAAGCATTTTTTATATTAGTTAATACAAACAAAACGTTATCATGCAAATCTGATTGAAAATCAGTTTATGACTGGGCCAATCAAAAAAGAGTTTGTAATTTTTCAACTATGTTCAATAGGAATAAAACTGTTATGAATTTATGTTATTTAACCGTAACTTTTGTTATTATTGTTTCTTTTTAATAATTGTAGACTATTGGTGAATAAATTTCATTAAATTGAGATGGTCACATTGAAGGATTTATCACTTTAAGGAACAACATACATCGTCAAAAAATGCCTCATTTTAGCACAAATAATCAAGATAGACCCTTCTGTAATAAATCGCTACCCGCCCATTAATTGTAAAACAACAACGTTACGTAGATTATCGAATGTTCTACTGTACTACGTCATATTTTGAAACATTGATTTTACCAACAATGATTTGAATGTGTAGCTTAGCTGTTAGGTTAAGTAATAAAACAAGAAAATGTCCTATTATGTATGTTTTTGAGGTTATTGAAATTGGAAACAGTTTTGGAGAGTATCTCTTTAAAGAAGGATAAACATTTATTGTACATAAAATTTTGTAAGGTAATTTAATTAATGTTTACAGAAGAACTAATACTACCTTTTTTGCCAAACAATTAGAACACGACAACTAGGAACAGAAAATAATAAATCTGCCTAGATTCATGATCGCACCCACATTACTAACGTTGGACAATAATCACATAACTAGTTAAAGTGATGAATAACTTGTATAAATGACTATTGAAGCGAACTCTTATTGCAGTAGAATTACTTTAATAAATGTTTCCGTTCAAATGACCCAAACGACAATTTTAGATTGTATTATGGAGAAATTTAGTTATGAAGAAATCAAGTGAACAGTCTGTAAATAAGTTTAGAAATATTTTTGTAGCACAGTTAAGTAATTTAAGGTCTTTTAAAGCCGTTATTTTAAATTACTGCTATCACTCAGACAGTCACAAAGGGTGCAGTTTCATTTCCCCTGTCACTGGGCACATACGGGAGCATTTATCAAACACTGTTATTGCTTACGTAGACAGGCAGCTTATTTTGAATTATGGATTGAACTCTCAAAAAAAACATGTTAACCTAATAAAAGTACAACTCCAAAAGAGCCAATGGAGACTCTGCTCAATGTCTCTTCATAATATTTGCGAAAAGAACAAAGGTCTATAACACTGGTTATAAAAATAGTCATAGTGAAACGGCTTCCTTTTATGACCATCTTCTCATCAGACTAACTTTTTACCCAGCACCTTTCACGGAAAGGGCCATTATGAATTTACATACATTTTAACACCCTAGAAATTACTTAATATATGAACTTCAAAGTGCTTTGCATCGCAGGATTTAACCAATAATTGTCTCTGTACGTGCAATAACGCATCAAATTAACGTCAGTGTGAAAGAGATCATTTTCCCCTGTGTAGGTTTTATGACTGAGAGTGTTTACAAATTTCCTAATTTTATCATTTATTTCTCAAGTCCAAACGATTGTTCGAAGCTGTACTGCGATATTAAATAGCAATATTTGGAAAATAAGAATGAACCAGTCGGGTAGTACATACGTGAAAGTAGATTACTACAACTGTGAAAGAAGAAGATTTCTTAATTATACCGAAAATAAGTCTTATATTTTTATACTCTCTACCAAGATTGTTCAAACTATGACCCCCGGGTCAAAATTGACCCCGCGCGGGTGGGCCCTTAGTTTTTGCATAGGCATATATAGGAAAAACTTTAAAAATCTTCTTCTCTGAAACCACAAGGCCTAGAGCTAAGATATTTGGCATGTAGCATTGTCTAGTAGACCTCTACCAATATTGTTCAAATTATGACCCCCGGGTCAAAATTGACCCTGCACCGGGGGTCACTTAGTTTTGCATAGGAATATATATAGGAAAAACTTTAAAAATCTTCTTCTCTGAAACCACAAGGCCTAGAGCTTAGATATTTGGCATGTAGCATTGGCTATTAGACCTCTACCAAGATTGTTCAAATTATGAGGCCGGGATCAAAATTGACCCCGCACCGGGGGTCACTTAGTTTTACATAGGATTATATAGTAAAAACTTAAAAAATCTTCTTCTTTGAAACCACAAGGCCTAGAGCTTAGATATTTGGCATGTATAATTGGCTAGTAGACCTCTACCAATATTGTTCAAATTATGACCCCCGGGTCAAAATTGACCCCGCCCCGGGGGTCACTTAGTTTTGCATAGGAATATATAGGAAAAACTTAAAAAATCTTCTTCTCTGAAACCACAAGGCCTAGAGCTTAGATATTTGGCATGTAGCATTGGCTAGTGGACCTCTACCAAGACTGTTCAAATTATGAGCCCCGGATCAAAATTGACCCCGCACCGGGGGTCACTTAGTTTTACATAGGCTTATATAGTAAAAACTTTAAAAATCTTCTTCTCTGAAACCACAAGGCCTATAGCTTAGATATTTGGTATGTAGCATTGGCTAGTGGACCTCTACCAATATTGTTCAAATTATGACCCCCGGGTCAAAATTGACCCCGCATCGGGGGTCACTTAGTTTTGCATAGGAATATCATTTGTTTTACAAAGGCGTATATAGGAAAACTTATTTGGTATATAACATTATCTAGTGATCTTCCACCAGGCAAGTGGACTTGTACCAAGGTGAGCGATATAGGGCCATCTTGGCCCACTTGTTCATTATTTAGTGACGTGGTATAACTTATCAATGCCTATACAATTACAGCTTTCTTCTTTGGTATTTCTCTTATAATAATTAAACTAACCTTTTATCAACAGAAATCAAAAGATCTTGTAGGACTGATGTATGCGTCGCCTGAACGATGACACCTATCATATACACCATAAACCCCAGTAGCACCTGAAAAAATAAATACCATGTCAATAATATACTCCATATAATCCATAACAAGATCTCTTATCAGATGATTAGAAGCTGTATCATCGCTGGCAGCCGCGAAGACTGTCTATATGCACATCATTCCTATGTATTAGTGGTGCAACGATATACCGGTAAATACAGAGCCGGGCCGATCCCTTACCGTGATATTCAGAGTTTAATGAACTACTTACTTTATATATTGCATGTAAATAAATCAGAAAAAGAAGAAGGTGGTGTTTGACCATCTTTGCCATTATTTGGTTACAAATATATCATAACTTGCCCATAATTCGGGTTAGCTTTTAATAGGCAGTTTCGGAATCGTTTGTGGTTAACTTGTAGCACTGTATTTACGGTAGTGATTTGGTTTATTCTACTTTTTAGCTTTTCTGTTACATAACATAAACATAATTATATCGCAATATGGGTTGGCTGTATCGCAATACGGGTTTAACCGCATCGTTGATCCCCTATTATGTATGTAATATTCAAACACTAAATCAAACTCTTTCCGTTTTCTCTCTACAAAAATACAATTAATATTGAAATTAATTCAACATAACAAATGAATAATTATTAAGATAGGTTTAAATCTTGGTTGATCTAAAAATAACCGTAAACTAGAGCTATCATTTAAGGTAATAAAAACCTCTACAATTACTCTACACTTTTCCGCATCAACCCACTTAGACACTGTTAAGGAAAAGGAACACTGAGAGCTTTTCGGAGACTATGTAAGAAGTTTTGAGTAATTCCAGTCAGAAAGGTATCCAATCACAACTTGCCGGCGATTTGTTCAACGGGGAGAGCTATACATGGATGTAATGATTATCCCTAAGATGTTGCTAGCTGCTTTGACACTGCGACCGAGTACCAGTAAAGCATACGAATGCTAAAGGCTCGGCTGCAGTTTCTTGTCGGAGAAAATGTAACACGTAGCCATTCATTCCCGCTAAAAACTACATCCGAACACAAAATGCCAACGATATAAACAACTGAGCTTCTGAGAACTTTCTTTGATTTTCAGCTGGTTATTGAGACAACTCAACAAAACAAATATCTGAAGGTGCACTATACGTATGAAAAAATCAAAGAGCCACAACTCGATGAAATGTTATTTAGGTATAACATGCCAATATATAGTTCGACTAAACTTAACACTTGTCACTCTTGTAAATTTCATTGAATGTTCGCCAGTGGTTCGTCTATGTTCACGACATCTAGGGAAAAACAAAGGTTCATACTAGTATCTCAATGAAATATTATACAGACGTACCATACTATTAATATTCACATCTATGATTGGTACTTATAACATATGTGCTTTTTCATTGTATTTTGTTCAGTGGTTGCAGAAAAATAGTGCGGACAAACATCTCCATATATACTATATAAAAAAAATATATATAAAAATCAGACGACATTTTCTTAATGAACAAGAGTAACGATGGATGCTTCCAGAAGCACCCCGCCATAAAAATGGAATCGAAATCATTACATGAAATAATCAATAGAAAAGACCATTGCATTAAGAGAGAATGCAAGAAATATGTATGATAGTTCAATGCCAGACTTGCTTCAATCTTTTTTATTGTATTTTTTAAAGAATAAAAACAAAATAATATAATAAATAAAGGGCGGCTATTCATAATGATGCCGGCACATTCTGAATATTAAGTGGTTAAGATGACTATGATATTTTGTCAAGCTCCAAATACTGAGTGTTGCAAAATAGAGTGGAGAATAAAAAACTAAAAACAGAAATGGAATTAATTCACAATAATGCTGCTTGTAAAGAAAACTTCCGGACAAATTTTGTCTACAGGCGGACAGACTGACGGACACGTGCAGTTCTACTATAGCCCCGATATGCTGCGTATCTAAGGGTATAATACACATATTGATAGGATCATTGATCTATGCGATCGTTAATTTCGAAATCTGTGACCATTGTATCCCATGATTTTAAGCATACATGTATTTCTATTTTTTGCTATACTACATGTTTGCTGTCAAACTGTGTCTCACATTTCACTAAATTTTATATAATTATCTGTTTGGAACACATTTCTGTCATTTGTGAGCAACCAGCCCTACGCTTAAAAATCCTATATTAAATACCGAATTAATTTCGATGCAGTTTAATGTTTACTACAGCAGTCCGAATTCCATCCAATTTGCGAATAGTGTTTAAATTGACATTAGCAAATATATATAATGAAATGATATACATAGCTCTGTATTAATTATTGTAACAAAGAGCAAGTGTAAATAGCTACAATTGTAAATAGAGAATATTGTACTTTGAGAATAGAACTCGATCATGAATTCATTCAGTATGTTCCTTACAACAACAAAAAATGCCACTAAACAACATTAACATACCCATATAAATTCCACCATAGGCATAGTTCGTCAGCCAGCGTCTGCCTTTTTCTGTCTTCTGTTTCTGTGCATCACAACCTGTGGAGTAAATTGTTTATGACAATCTGTGCACTTTTATAACTCCGACAATGAAATTTCATTATGTACTAACAAATTATCAGTCTCTTCCTTGACACACGGAGTGTTTGTCATGCCACTCCAAAAACAATAACAACAAGCCGCCAAACATAATAAAAGGTAAAAAAAAAACGAAAGAGATCATCTACTCAGTAAGACCCAACCATCCTATGAAGTTTGACCTTTGACCAACTAACCCTAAATACAATAGGGATCATCTACATGTTACAGGGAACCTTCTGATTTTTATAACTCGGAAAATGAAATCTCATTGTGTACTAACAAATTATCAGTCCCTTCCTTGACACACACTCCCTCCTTGAATTGTTAAGCCACAAGAACAATAACAAAAAGCCGCATGGGATGGCTATTATTTCGGTCCAACCCGTAAGTTTGTTTGGCTAGTCCAAGGTATTACAAGAGGGGTGAATGATTTCCCGATATAATGTCCAAATTATGTTCTATGTCCGCATTACTTTCTTGTTTTATTTGTGTTGTATGTTGTTTTTTGCTTTCTTGTATAATAATTCTTGTTATACCCCCCCCCCCCCCCTCCCGAACGCAAAGTGTAAGGGGGGTTTCCTGGATTCAGCTTGTCTGTCTATCCGTAGACGGAATCTAGTGGACACTAAATCTAAAAAAAACCTGGTCAGAATTAAATGATACTTCACATAAGTGATGTGTACCATGCCTAGTTGTTCATGTTTCGGATCACTAGGTCAAAGGTGAAGGTCACAGGGGCTCGAGATAGTAACATATTGTGTAAGCTAAGTTTCCAAAATCCCTGGTCAGAATTTTATGATACTCCAAAGAAGTGATATGTACCATACTTAGTTGTACATGGTCCATGTTTCGGGTCAGTAGATCAAGGTCATAGGGACTCAACATAATAAAATCGTGTGCGCTCTTAATCTCCCAAACCCCTGGTTACGATTAATGTTGATCAAAATATGACCAAGACAAATAAAAGTTAAAAAGGGAGATAAATGTATAAAAAATGATAAGGTATTGTTATGTTTCACGTTCTTTGTGTTTTGCTGAAAGGCAAAGTTTTTTGCAAACCGCTTTAACCATTTAAAATGTTTATGACAAATAATAATAATTATATATATATGTATATATGAATATATACTAATACCAAATCAAACAATTACGTCGACAACCAATATGTATCTCTTTACAAAACTTACCTAGGTAGTAACATATTTATACATTAAAGTTAAAATATAAAAAATATCCAGGTACTTCGTTCTAATAGGAACACACTAGATACTAGTACAGTTTCAAATAAATGTCTTCCCTTTCCCTTTATAAAATCGACCAGAAGCGAATTCATTTTGGTTTTATTTGCGCATAGTTTACCAATGACATTACTTCGAGGATGGATGAAGGACAAAACTTAAGAAGGTGTGGATATAGAAAATACCATGTAAATACCCTGAATAGTGAAAACGCCTAATCCTATTAGTGCTTTATTTACGCCTAACATTTTCACTGCTTTTATATTCTTCATAACCACTACAGCACAGGCTAAAACCTTCCTAACGAGAGCCCCCACAGTTGTTCAGGTACAGATCCGAATGACACACTTGTCTACCTAGTACAAGGACAGTTATTTTACATCATATTATGGCAGCCAATAGAAATAACATATTTTACATAGCCGGCTACGACGTTCCTAGATCAATTACTGTCCTATATATCATTGTTATTGCCCTGACAATTTTAAGTGACAATGAGTTAGGAATTAATAATTAACGGACATGAAATATCTATGCTCATTTTGTGTAAATTATCTACCGGTATACTAAGAAAAAGTGTTATATTTATACGACTGGCATGAAATAATAGGCGTGAAACATGTATACAATAGAAATAAAATACATAGTGTATATTGGCCTCACATACATAAATTATACAAAATATACGTTAAATATCTGAATAATGATAA